>CM051016.1:2573557-2856057 GCA_027704905.1 Muraenolepis orangiensis
ACGACCCGCTCTGCCTCCTGAGCTACTGCAGCCCCCTTAGGACCATAGCACGCCGCAGTGGTGTGTATGTGTTTACTCACTCAGCGATGCTCTTGCTGTTCATGTGGAAGGAGCGAGTCTCGGTGCTGGGCGAGGGCGTGTCCCTCTCTCCCGCCAGCAGGGGCTGCGCGGCGCTGGAGGAGCTGTTCTCCTCAGAGGACGAGGCCGAGCTGTGAGAACGCTGAGGCACCTGGAGGCTCAGGTGCTGGTGGCCACGCCTCTCGGGAAGCTCTGGAGGCACGCACGGCGGGGGGGCGTCCCTTCTCACACCCAGACCCCGCCCTGGGAGACATGGGGTTTGGTGTGAATAGGTGCCGAAGCCTCTTGGAACAATTATTACATTACATAAGATTCTAATGTAATTTCACAACACAAGTACAGTACAGAGAAAGGAAGTTGGCATCTAACCAGAGTGCAAATGTTCAGTAAAGTGCATGGTAATATATCATTTACAGTTTACAGTTACTAAAAACACAGTATAAGATTACGCAATGCACATCTAGTATGAAGGAAATCAGGCCAGATAGCAGATACTAGAAGGTTGTAGATCATGAAGGGTTGTAGTAACTGTAGTTGTAGTTGTAAGGAATATGCATCAACTGTATCACAGCTCCAATATAACCTGAACCTTATTATCATTGTAGAGTAAGACTGAAGTACATTCATGGTAAAAAGGTGAACCCAGACTTTGTTGAGACATGTACCATCCGCATGCTTTGGCGTTTCCTTGGTTACGATGTACTCCCCGGGCTGCAGCAGGGATTGGCCATAGCACATGTCCCACTCAGCGCTGGAGAAGGCCGACGAAGACCACGACGACACTTCCTCCAGCTTGAAGAAGTCCAGGCCCATGTTGTTCCCGCCGAAGAACCTGCAGCCCCCAAGGCAGCCACAGCGGTTCCTCCCACGCTTGTTTCTGATGCTGGGATCGTCCGGCCACAGGAACCACAGCCTGCAAACACGGACCAGGTGGCAAAACCACAAAACACACATTGATTTTAGAAGGGGTTTGACGTGAAAACATTTAAAAGTGTATATACTGTATGAGATTAGTCACAGCGACAACAAAAATAGAAAAGGATTCAGAAGATTAGAATAAACTCATCCTACCTTTTGGTTTGGACATCGTGCAGTTCCAGGAATTGCCTCTGCACCTCACATTTGGCAGAATGGTCAGCAGCGAGGGCGATGTCAGCAGTGATGAGGTTGAGATCCACAGAGCCAGCCTCCAGCCAGAAGGAGCGTCGCAGCGTGGGAGCCTGCCCTGGAGCCTGGCCTCCCTGCTGCATCCTGGGCCAGTCACTGGACTGCTGCTGTTGTTCAATGTACTGGTGGATGCTCACATCCTGGACCACGGCGCTAATACCCTCGCCGACAGCCTGGTTGTGCAGGTTACAGCTGGCCAGGCGTATAGTCGCCGTCTGGGAAACGAGGAAATCCCGGTAACACGTGTTTTATTTGGACCATTAAATCTGAACTCCAAATGAAAGATCCTGACTTTTTCCCCCCACTCTGCTCAGTGCTCCCCTGAGGTGGTTACCTTGATGTTGGCAGCACAGCCATGCTCTACAACGAAGAGGTCGGCCCCGTCCACCGCCAGGCGGGTCATGGTGTATTTGAGGTCCTCTGATGTCCGGCAGTGACCCGGTAGACAGCTCATCTAACATCACATGTTCATTATTAATTTGGGAAATGTGGCCATCTAATTAAAATGGAAAATAGTCCAGCAATAGCCCGTTGCTTCCCGAATGATATTTTGTTATTATTAACGTCTTAACAACAATAACAATTTAGACTTACCCTCATCATTTAACACCAAGTAACAAAACTATTTACCGAATTGCATCGGTAAAAAAGTTACAAAACACTGTGACCCGAGTGTCCACACGCCATGGCAACAGCCCTCAATTATGAGGACTATAATGAGCGATATTGTATATGAAATATGCCACACACTGTTAAGTTATATTCTAGAACACTCTCTCTGATACCGCCATAAACTGCTGCCCAGACGGAGATCCACACACACACCTTGCCTAAAGACCGCCATGTTTAAAATAAACAAAATACAATTAGGGTTTAATTCAACACTTAATGACTTGAGCCACTTACCTTGTTATCACATAGGCGTCGATCCACGCCATGTTGGCAGATGACCGAGGGTTTGGGTTGCTCCAACTGGAACTCCCTAGAAACCACGTGGAACACGAATGTCTCCCCCCACTCCATCACACTCGCCAACTGAGGGGAACATGAGGGGAACATGAGGAGAACATGAGGAGAACATGAGAACATGAGGGGAACATGAGGAGAACATGAGGAGAACATGAGGAGAACATGGACACATGCACCAGTTCTCTAGGGCTGTTGTTCTCTGGTCATGTAGCACCAGTTCTCTAGGGCTGTTGTTCTCTGGTCATGTAGCACCAGTTCTCTAGGGCTGTTGTTCTCTGGTCATGTAGCACCAGTTCTCTAGGGCTGTTGTTCTCCGGTCATGTAGCACCAGTTCTCTAGGGCTGTTGTTCTCTGGTCATGTAGCACCAGTTCTCTAGGGCTGTTGTTCTCTGGTCATGTAGCACCAGTTCTCTAGGGCTGTTGTTCTCTGGTCATGTAGCACCAGTTCTCTAGGGCTGTTGTTCTCCGGTCATGTAGCACCAGTTCTCTAGGGCTGTTGTTCTCCGGTCATGTAGCACCAGTTCTCTAGGGCTGTTGTTCTCTGGTCATGTAGCACCAGTTCTCTAGGGCTGTTGTTCTCTGGTCATGTAGCACCAGTTCTCTAGGGCTGTTGTTCTCTGGTCATGTAGCACCAGTTATCTAGGGCTGTTGTTCCAACTGTTCTCTGGTCATGTAGCACTAGTTGGCTGCCTTTTGATCTGCGACCAGTTCCCTTATCAGGAGTACAATACATTTGAGTTTTTCTTACCAACATATTTTATACAGCCAATATACAAAGTCGGACATGCATGGACTGAATAGGTAATTTCAGGCATTACTATTTGCAGCAAGTGTCTGTCTTTGATGAAGCTTCACAGCAATGACACATCGTTGTTGTTAGCTATTACTCTAGGTATGTGGAGCTGCTTTTTCCCCAAAGTTTATCTTCTTCTTTTTTTAATTTAAGCTACAGCGTGAGATGGTTGCGCAATCACAATGTTAGTTGAATTGCCGTCACAATAAGCAGTGGTTCAGATCCATTTAGCTTATACTAGGCTACTTTGTTCTGTAGGCTACTCTCGTTTGTTTACTGTACTCTGTGCGAATACCCTGATAACCGTCGGATAACACTGTCAGTTATTCGGATATCGAACACGGTCAGTTTGCACATCCCTAATCAAACGATAGCTGTTAAACCTTACAAACAGCACCTTTAAGGTACATGTAATGTTCATTTAACAATGCATCCAACCTACCTGTGGAATGGTGACCCTGCCGGTGAGCAGACCGGCCTGCATGTCGATGAGCCAGGCGTACTCCAGTGTGTCACTGCCAACCGGGAGGCCCTGAGCTGAGAACATGGCATGGGCCCTCATCTGCAGGCCGCTCAGACTCAGGTGACCGTCCCTCAACATGCCATCAGCAGTCGGGCGCTGGGGAAGGAATACAAGACAACTGACTGACTATTGTACTAACATACACCTTGATCATACTGGGACCATGGATATGGTCAGCAACACAGAGGCATTTTAACAACGCTCAAGTTAACCACTCGCACCAAATATAACATGCCAAACATTTTGGTATGTTATTTTGGGTACTTCCTTTTTCCAAATAAAACCATCCTGGTTCTAGGCAATGGAGAGAGTCAGGGAAGGTAAAATCCTCTACCTAGTCAAGGGCTAGATGTTAAATCTAAATCTAAAGGGCTTCACATGTCACATGTACACACACAGTGAAATTCGTTTTTCTGCATTTAACCCATCCTAGTATTAGGAGCAGTGGGCAGCTATTGTATATACAGGGGAGCAGTGTGTCTGGTGCCTTGTTCAAGGGCACCTCGGCAGTGCCCTGGTGTTTCGGGGACATGAATCCCAGCCTGCCGGTTCCCAAGCCAAGTCCCAACAGACGGAGCTATCCTGCCGCCGTATGATGTTGGGCTCTATTAGGTGAATATAGATCAAGTGCCATTGGTCTTGTATCCTTCACCAGGTTCAAGTGAAAGCAGGAATATCACATCATAAATTGGATAGAATAAATAGATTGATAAGGTAATTACATCAATGTATTATCATGATAATAGGCTGTTTCTCTTTTTCGACCAAGGGGTCGTCGCCCCAGGAGAGAGAAACTCAAACAACCCCGTCTGGCACAATCAATCATCCCATGGCCAACGTCCTCACATCCATCACTTCATCCCCACTTTGAGGTTTGTTCTGAACAACAACTGAACCCCCTGTAACAGACAGATTATGTGATTGCTTTTATAGCCACGCGATTGGCTGATTAGATATCTGCACGAACAAGCACATGGTTGAACTAATAAGCTGTCCACTGAGTGTGCATTTAGATGAGGAAAAAGCCATGTGAAACTAAATGAACTATGCCGGTTTTCATACACATTAACCCTTTCTAACCAGCCATGAATAGAACATGTTTGCCTAAGCTCTGAAGAATGACAATCCGATTGTATACTCATGTATACTCATGAATAGCTCTGAGCAAACAGTAAGACCAAACTCATGACCAGGGATTACAGTACAGAATGCCCAAGTAAACACGTGACAATAAGTACAATTATAAATTAAATACATTTACATGACGATGAAGAATAATCCAGGTGTATACTTGTGTTTACCTGGTAGTTGTCACTGAGGAAGATGTGGACAGGAGAGAGGATAAGCTGCAGCATGGTCTCTTTGTAACCCTTCTTCATCTCAAAGCAGAGTCGCTCCAGGAAGCCTGACGGCCCCTCTGGGCCCTCGCTGCTGCAGGGCTAGTAGACACACACACACTCAGGTGAGAAGCTAGTAGACACACACACTCAGGTGAGAAGCTAGTAGACACACACACACTCAGGTGAGAAGCTAGTAGACACACACACACTCAGGTGAGAAGCTAGTAGACACACACACTCAGGTGAGAAGCTAGTAGACACACACACACTCAGGTGAGAAGCTAGTAGACACACACACACTCAGGTGAGAAGCTAGTAGACACACACACTCAGGTGAGAAGCTAGTAGACACACACACACTCAGGTGAGAAGCTAGTAGACACACACACACTCAGGTGAGAAGCTCTATTGGAGAACAAGCTCCCGCATGGAAGTGGCTTAAATCAGCTGCCACACTGGCTGCTAATACAATATATAGCAAAGGTGCCTAACCAAAAATGATAAGCTTAAAGACAGATGGAAAGACGAGACATCTAATATTTGTAAACACATATACAAATCAATATTTTCTTTGAAAAAATAAAATAAAAGATGGTATATCATTATGAAACAATGTTTTATTGTTGTATTCACAGTAGTATCTGTGGATATCTATTGTGTTTGTGTTTTTTCTTATATTTAATCATATAATCAGCCCCTTCCCGCCCATCTTAGCCTGTGACAAAAGTCAAAAGTCAAAGTGTGTCACACATATGACGGTGGATACGTGTGGGCACTCCAAACGCTCCAACAGGTGGACGCCAATGTGGGAAACTTGGTATAAAGGCCTTAATTAGATATATCTGATGTGGAAAGTAAATGGATCTTAATCTATTCTATCGATCATCACTCTGCATCAGTAGGTCCCCAGGGCGTATGGTGTTGGTATAGACATACAACTCAACAAGTGAACATGTGAGTTGTATGAAAATTAAATCAGGTAAGTGAGGGGGTGAATACCCCCACACACCACCTCATTTACATGATCTAATTTGTACTTTTTAGCCCTACTTTTCTCTCAGTGTTTATTCTTTATCAATGATTGAATTGATCTCACCATGGGCAGGCGGCCGTGAACCTTGTAAAGGTTAATAAGCACAGTGATATCCCAGGGCCTCAGGTGGAGGGGGTGAACTGAGGCCTCCTTCCTCTCGCTGTCTTCCATGCCCAGCGGGGACCAGCCCAGGCCTGAGGAGGTGGAGGTGGACAACACAGGGCTGGACACCGCCTCCTCAAAATCGGTGTACATATCATCCTCACCAAAGTAGTTTTCCTACGCAGAAACAGAAACAAGAAAGTAAGAATACAGCTTCTGTGTCGTATTGCCTTTCAATGACGATGATTGTTATTCCCCTGCAAACAGTAGGGGAAGGTCATAGGAGAACACATCATCTCTGCACCTTGATGGCCACCAGGGCTCTGAGCAGCGGGCCGTAGAGGAGGATCTGGGAATCGGGGGACATTTCCATCTCCACGTGCAGGCGGTCCGGGGGCAGCTCCGAGGGGTCGGCCGGGGGCCGGCTGTGATTGGCTGAGGAGAAGCCGTCTGAGCGCAGGGGGGCTCTGAGGGGATGGATGGGCTCAGGGGGCCGCAGGGCGGACAGCATGGACTCCTCGATCTCCGACACTAAGCAGGACCACGGAGGCATCTCAGGTTACATCACACAAAAACACTATCTGCATCCATCAAAGCAGGGATCTGCTGTGGGTCATGATTGGAAGGTGCAATAGCTTAGGCAGAAACATTCAGATGAACACCAAATCAAACATGCAGATGTACTGCTTAGGGCTTACGGGACTGTTTGAGTTGTTCATCGAGCTTCTGTGGATAGATGGGGTGCCAGGTGTAGTCGATGATGAGCAGGAAGTTGGGGACGCTCCAGCAGTCCACCCAGCCACTTCTGGGGGAGGAAAGCAAGGTTCAGGTCCCTTCAGCATTACAACATCTAGCTGTTCAATTAGCATCAATAAAGGCTAACTTTCAGAATCAGCCTTATTGGTTCAGCATGTGCAAGAAATATAAGTAAGTAAGTAATATAAATAAAATACAAAAATAAATATAGAGACAAACTCAAATATAAAATAAACAGACAACCAGAGTGGGTGCCATCAGAAAACCATCATCTGAAGATGTTTCCACTCACTCTGCATGGGTGATGTTTCTCCATTGGGACTTGGTTTGTTTAGGAGGCGGGGGCCCTTGAGTCTCTCCAGGCGGACATATGTCGGGCGCTAGTTTGATATTCTGGTAGTCTTTAGCCAAAGTGAGAAGTGGGCAGCGGCTCGGATGGCACTCTGGAAGGGACAGCCTCAGGTTGGTGTCCTCAGCCTGAATGGTCAGAGGAAAAAACAAACCAGTTCCATTAGAATCATTCCCATCCCATAGTGTATTGTGGAGAAAGAAAGACTTCTAACCAGTAGTGTTCCTATGAACAGGGCCAAAGGGTGTGGCCTCACATATGCATATCATAATTAGATTGATTCAATTATATCTTTGTTCATCTTATTGACACAATCCTCAATTCAACAAAAGCAACAATACTTTTCTCCTGCTCATAAAATCGCATAAATGTTGTTTTTTAAAGGGACTACGTGTAGGATTTTGACATGCATACATCGCTTTAAATTGCCAATGTATGAACATTTTGTAATTTAAGTTAAACAATGACACCTTCCCTGACTTTCTCTGTTGAGTAGAACAGCCTGTGGGCTGTTTTTGTTCAGCTAGTATTGAAATAGACAGCTATTACTTACAATATTCAACTTTTAAACATGACATTTAAATAGGGAAGTTAAAGGGACGTTAAAGGGCATCTCTTCCACTGAGCCCTCGAACGTCACCCCGCTCTGAACCAAGCTAGCTTCAGCAAAGGCTAAACCTGTCGGACACTGTGGACCCACAAATGTCACTGCTTAAACTGTTTCAGTGGTTCTCGCTTCACTGATGTTAATAAAATTCAGTGATTTTAATGATACTTGTTGAGCATGGGGCGTTTATGTGTGACCACGCCCGTTTATTTAGAATGGGTCCCAATGGAGACTTCCCCCGTTGTTCAAGATTCCAGATTATTTATTTAGTAAGGACAAAGGATGCTTACTCCCCATGCACCGATCAATCTAATTAACACTACATTTACAAGTTATAACAAATGATGTCTTACCATTTCCATCATCATACTAATACTTTGTATCACAAAAATAGTGTACTAATACTATTTATCATACTGACACTATCATGTATCATACTAGTACTACTTATAATACTTATCAACTTCAAGTATTTATCATTCTACTTCTACCACTGGTACTTATTATACTAACACAACTTATACTACTCATGGTGCTTATACACACATAAAAATATCTCTTCTTTCAGAACTTTTTAATTTGTCGTTTTTTGTGTGCATTAATATCTACTCACGCCCCTCCCACTGTCGGCTTATAACGTTTATTTCTCAATTTAACCAACACTAGGTCAATAATAACAATAAATGTCTGATCCTTACATATAGTCCATTTAAGAGGTGGTCCATTTAAACGTGTTGTACCGGGGTCAGACAGACTATTTTCTGTCCGTTAGTGCTTACCTATCTCAATGCATACAAGCACACATTATTGATGATTGATGATTGTCATTATTGGAACTAATCTCAACATTCCAAAAGGCACTGTTGCAACTCACCCTCAAGCTGAAGCGCGTATTGCAGGTTGTTGGGACAAACTCATTGAAAGCCAAAGTGAAGTCCAGGTTCAGAGTCTCCCCACAGGCAGCGAGGTACACTGAGGATCACACACAACACTGGATAGAGTCAGAGACACGCTGCATTTAGATCCACTTACATTCATTATATATATCCCTTATATGCTACAGAAACCCAGAACATGGTCTGACCGTTCTCTTGATGCTTGGTTGAGCAGTCGATCCAGTTGTGTTGGTTGGCAGCCCAGATCATCTCAAACTGGTGGAAGAGGACCTTGAACTTCCATGCGTAGGGCACGAAGGAGTAAATGTCTGGGGCGCTGTCGCTAGCCCAGTCCTGGATGAGATCTGAAGAGGAAACAGCCGTTGGATCAAGAAGGAGTAATGAATAAACATAAATTGAAACTAAGAGCCAATTCAAATTCAAATTTTATGGTGGGTGTGGGTGAACTTTACCAGAGAAGAAGTTTTTCTGGGCATAGATGAAGTGGTAGGTTGCCTTGTACACCTCAATCTCACATTGCCATGACTGAGGCATGTTCCAAACCCGGGGATAGCTGGCGATCACGTGGAACTGAAAGAAAGACCACGAGGGATTACCCAATCTGGATAACCAATGAGGCCCTGATCAATAGCAGTGATTTGAAAGTGGACCTCAGGATTAAGGGAGATACACTATAAAGTACATAGTACGCTTGTGTTCAGTTCTGGATTATATTAACCCCTAATACATTTACCAGAAAACACTATTTTAAAGGCTCAAAAATCTGAAATGATCCGATATTATAGTCAGAAACACTTGGTGGAGGTACTGGAACAAAATAATCAGTGTGTGTTGTTCTCAAAACACTTCATGACCATCATCTGTTGACATGTTCTCAATATAAACATCAGCTCCCCATGGATACTTATACAATGATCTGTCCATACAAGAAAGTGACTCATAGTTTGACCAAGTGATGATTCCCAGGATAATGTGAAAGCAGCGGTGTTGTGGAGCAGCTAGAGCAGAGAGAGAGATGATGGGACTTCTAGAAGTAGGTTAGAGAAAAGACAGAGCTCAGCACTTGGGAGCTATGGCTGCTTTCTGTCAATGCAGCATTCTCCCACTTTCTATCGGCCAATATGTTTTGGTTTGGATTTTCAGACCTCTTAATCCATTTTGATCCTTGCAGGTGAATAAATCACTGGTTGGATTATACACCTTATACCCACTGGTGTGCTAGACAGTTTGTGGACCATAGGAACCTCCATGGATTACTTCACTATACTAACTGTAGAATGTTAGCCAGTACAACATGCTGGACCAGAGGATGTGGCATCATAATGAAAAAATGGAATTCTAATAATAAGAGGACTCAAGTGTATTTAACTGGTCTACTTACAGCAAGCATCTCTGCCTCCAGTAGGGTCCTGTACTGCATGCTGCTGGTGGTGTCAACATGAAGCAACTGACCCTTTATGGTGGGAGAGTAACCTGAGGACATGGGACAAAACAAGGGTCTGAAGTGCTCTGATTCTGACCTGCTGCTGACCAAGGGGAGTGATTGCACACAAGGATGCAGGTTTGCACGGTGTTCCAAAACATAATCCAAAGGCAGCAGATCACACTGACAATCTAACACGCAAAATATGGAAGCACTTGTCTCAAGGGTGGCAAAACATCCCGTTTGACAACCACTCCAATATCGTCAGGGTTTTAAAGATTCAAAGAAAAATCCAGTTCTTTGCAATGCAGGAATAGTTTGCGCAGCCTGTAAGGCTAACTGGAATAGCCCAACCACTTTTGTGTTGGAAAATGTTGATTTGTGGCAATTAATATGAAAGACTTTGTTCAAAACACGCCGGCCAATCAGATGGATTAACTAAATGATGCTATTGCTCTCGTTGCTCTTGCCAAATTCAGTGGTTAATAAAGCAACAACATGTCCTCTGAGAAAAGACTTCCATGCTGATTTGTGTCAATTCACTCAATTCTGGAGGAAACCACTTGGATCTGTCTAGAAACTACATCAATAACTTTTTTTAAATCTTTGGTACACCCTGCTTGGTTATGAACTGGAAATTCCTCCCCTAATGCTGATTGGTCCTACCATTTTCTATTTATTGGAGAGACTTTCAATGTGTGTTCTTGTGTTGAATGTAAAATGAATGAAAAACCATTTATTTACCATTTACAATTTAAAGACCAATGCAGAGTCTCCGTCCGTCCGTACTACCTGTATCCTTCCTCCTAGTGCATCCTCTAAGCACTTTTAACTAGCATACTAGCGACTTAGTTAGTTAGATATTGTTCTATTGTTTTCCAATTTATTGTAGATTTACATGAACTTATTGTACCTTTACCTGAACTTATTGTACCTTTACCTGAACTTATTGTACCTTTACCTGAACTTATTGTACCTTTACCTGAACTTATTGTACTTCTACCTGAGCACTGGTTCAGTTCTTGGAGACTTGTGAGGAATGAAATGCACTTTAGACTTCTGGTTCTCTCACCTTCCTTTGTTGAAACACACTATTGAAGTGGTAATGTAATGTAATGTACTGTAATGTAATGTAATGTAATGTACTTTTTTGTTTGTTTTAATTTATTTAACAATTTATTATAAATTGTGTATGTGATAGCAGGCCAACACAGTTTCACTAGAAAGTGCAGAGTAGGCATATAAACCACAGCATTCTTATACACTGTTCCTTATCAATGAGCTACAAATACAACATCTAAAAGTACGGTCAAATACAGCCATTGACCAGATAAAAACAACAATAACCTTCTAGATTAAAGCAAGTCCTATCGAATCAGTGTTGGTAATGAGCAGAGTAAAGAACCCTGTCTTGTTATGGTAAAACACTGTACTTCTGTGGTGGGTAGCAACCTCAGGCCGCCAGCATAACCCTGATCATTATTATCATTATGTTACACCAACAGGACACCCGTCCTTCACAATTTGAGGACTTTCGTCTCATAATGTATTTGACAATGAATTACCTTCCTCCCCCACAGTCATGGGGATATTGACTTCCAGGTAGGAGCCTGCACCCACGTTCACATGGATGGCATTGGTCTCCTAGGACCAGCACAGGGAGAATAGATTAGATTAGATTCTAATGTAGTCATTTCACAAACATAATTTGGCATCTAACCAGAGTGCAATGTTACAGTAAAGTGCATGGTAATATATATATGTATATACTGTATATATATATATATATATATATATATATATAATATATATATATATATATATATATATATATATATATATATATATATATATATATATATATATATATATATATATATATATATATACAGTATATACATATATATATATACATATATATACATATATATACAGTATATATATATACATATATATACAGTATATATATATACATATATATACAGTATATATATATACACATACATATATATATACATATACATATACATATATATACATATGTGTGTGTGTGTGTATATATATATATATATATATATATATATATATATATATATATATATATATATATATACACACATACATACAGGTAAGTATACAAGTATTAAACAGGTAGTGAGCAGGGGTATGCAGTTATATCTACAAGATACATATATACATAAATGTATGTACAGCAGGTAATGAGATATGCAGTTATATCAACAGTTGTCAGTTGTCAATATATGTCACATTGTGTCAACTAAAAGCAGGAACAAAATAATGAATACAAGACAAATAAACACAATTACTAATGTAACAAAAAGGAAGTCAAAAGAGAGACCGGGATTACTTTAAAGAGCAGAACATTACACGAAAGGTAAGTTAATGTGTAGGAAAACCATACCCTATTCTTGGTGAAGAGCAGGTCGATGGTCGCATTGTCAATGATGTTCATGCGCAGCTCGAATGCCAAGATCTGACGAAGCATCCCAGGTTGGGCTAACTCCGTCACCTCCATGGCCTGGTAGTCTGCTGGCAGGAAGAACTTCCACAAAGCATCTCTGCGGGGTTAAGTGTTTAAAGTTAAAACTTCTGTAAGAAGAACCTGCATGAGCGCCTGGGCGCCTACTGAACTGCTAGGAGTGCTGCCACTATCATAACATGTCATTAACATTACACTGTCATAACATGTCATTAACATTACACTGTCATAACATGTCATTAACATTACACTGTCATAACATGTCATTAACGTTACACTATCATAACATGTCATTAACATTACACTGTCATAACATGTCATTAACATTACACTATCATAACATGTCATTAACATTACACTGTCATAACATGTCATTAACATTACACTATCATAACATGTCATTAACATTACACTATCATAACATGTCATTAACATTACACTATCATAACATGTCATTAACATTACACTATCATAACATGTCATTAACATTACACTATCATAACATGTCATTAACATTACACTATCATAACATGTCATTAACATTACACTGTCAAACTGACTTCCTGGACTCATCACAGTTACTGCTCTGTATTCATGATGCTGCACAACTGGCACTTTAAAATGCTTTTGAAAAAATTTGTAAAAAAATATTTAAATATTTCATTTAAGTCACTTTGCTGCTTTTTGTTTTTTGTTAATTTTTTTGTATATATTAATTTCATTTTGATGGTGTTGTTTTGAGATGTATACTGCGGGAGGGAATGGGGAGCAAGCATTCCTAT
Source organism: Muraenolepis orangiensis (assembly GCA_027704905.1). Lineage (NCBI taxonomy): Eukaryota > Metazoa > Chordata > Actinopteri > Gadiformes > Muraenolepididae > Muraenolepis > Muraenolepis orangiensis. The sequence continues at coordinate 2,586,876 of CM051016.1, forward strand.
GTACTGTAATGGCAAATCAAAATCTTGTATCTTGTACTGCACTGTATTCATGATGCTGCTGGACTACTGGCACTTTAAATGCTTTTAAATATTTTTGCACAATTTAACACATGTACATATCATCCATCAGTCACTTATTTGTTCTTTTTATGTTCATTTTTATTGTGTTTAGTATTTTTATTGTATTATTTTATAGTATTGTTAGAAGTTCATACTGTGGGAGGGAATGGGGAGTAAGCATTCCATTGTACGTACTCGTTTCAAATCTTCTTGTATCTTGAATCTTGTATGATATTATAATTCAATGATATCACTTATAATCTTGCCTTCATGCTGAGGTGGGAGTGTTTACGTCTTGACCTCACCGATGACACCATTTCCCACATTTACGTCACATGAGTTTCATACCTTTGGCGATCAGCCCAGGGTCCATAGTTGAAGTCTGTTCCTTTTCCACAGACGATATCCAGACCCCGGCAAGGAGGCAGGTCCTGCAGCTTGTCCCCCATGTCCCCCAGCTCCGTCTCTCCGCTGTCCTGCTCCTCAGGGACCAGACCTTCACACAATACACCCAGAGACATGGTGTGAGCACAATACCTACACATGCTTCACCTTATGTTTCCTGTACATGATTGTGTTACAATTAGTCTCACAAACCAGACTTTAGATTAACCATTTAAAGTCTCAGAGACGAGGGAAAAACTCAAGATGCACTTTAATTAGCTTCATATTTGTTTCGACCATTTCATTTTCATAGAGTGGGGGATCTTAAAGTGTGTAATTGGCTAAAGAGAACAAAACCCCGGCCAGCAACCTTTTCCCGGTGGGGAAATAAGCTAAGCTAATCCTATCCAACACCAACGTTCTTAGGGTTTCAAATGAACACAGTGTAGACTGGCCACTGTAGAAATCTATTTATTAGGAACCTCTTCTGGAAGCTTCATCCACTCGCCACAAGGACTTATTTTTCACTAGAATATAAGGAACCAGGAAACAAGACTTTGCTCCTTCCAGTGTTGGGTTTCAGCGGCTCGGTGCCGTCTCTCCCCCAGGAATTCTGCTTCTAAAATCTAAATCTGGAGGATTGAATCCTCTTCATTGGTCACACACACACACAGTGAGATGAGTTTCTCTGCATTCAACCCATCCCAGTATGAGGAGCAGTGGGCAGGTATTGGATATGCAGGGGAGCAGTGTATGGGTCTGGTGCCTTGCTCAAGGGCACTGAGGCAGTGCCCAGGTGTTTTGGGGAAGCCAACAGACTGAGCTACTGCAGCCCCACAAACTGTGTTCCCTGGCGCGGAATCGAACCGGGCCGTGGCTCTGAGAGCAGCGAATCCTAACAACGATACCAGCAGGGAGGTAAAACAAGTCACGATGATTGCTGATTGCTGCAATTAGGGTGTGTGTGTGTGTGTGTGTGTGTGTGTGTGTGTGTGTACCCGGTTCATCTTGGTAATAGTATATATCCACATCATTGGACTGCATTACTACGAAGCCTTCTCCCATCAGTCTTGGAGGTCTACAAGAGAGCAGTGCAACATAATATAATTAGTAATTAGTTCATGAAGCCATTAACTCAACCTACAGGCAGTTACCCAAAGCCACGAAGCAAAAACACGATTGACTGAAATATCTCACATAAAACCCTTAATTCAGCACTTAGTAGAAGCACCTTTAGTAGCTTCAAGTGTTCTTGGGTCTCTACAAGCTTTTATATCAAAATAAATAAATAAAGTAAATATATATAAATAGATATATGCACACACACACAGACAGCGCTATGAATGACGTCAAGTCCGTACTCGTCGTTCTGCATGCCCACGTAGCGCGGGCTGGGCACCAGCATCACGCGGACGTTCTCCAGCGAGCCCTTGAGGATGTGCATGTACTTGTCCAGGTGGCTGGAGGGCGGCTTAGTGGCGTACGTCAGGAAGGCGTCTTCAAAGTTTACACACAGGGTTTGGGGAAGGTGATGGTTCCCAAACGCCAAACGGCCCTACACACACACACACACACACACACACACACACACACACACACACACACACACACACACACACACACACACACACACACACACACACACACACACACACACACACACACACACACACACACACACACACACACACACACACACACACACACACACACACACACACACACACACACACACACACACACACACACACACACACACACATTTATGCATGTTCCCACGGGAGGCGTACGTTTTGAACATAAACAGATCAGAACTCAGAAAGCAGATATGGTCACTGACAATCACTTTAGCTTTCTCTTTGGTAGTCCTGCTGTGACTGTATATAGTGGACAGTTGATTGAACAGGTCTGGAGCCTGTTGGTTGTAGGTAGGTGGAGGAACTCACCGTGCTGATGTTAACCTTGATGACCGGGATGAGGGAGCGCCAGGAGGACGAGGGCTCTGGGATCTCCTCCTTGATGGTTACACTGTGAATGGACCATTAGATACATCCTATTACACTGATAGGACCAGAGCTACATCTACACTTAGTCATGCAATGTCACATCTTGGTATGGTTAGATTTAATGAATTGTTTTGATTTGTTGTTGTTGTTGTTGATTGGTATTAAGCTGCAGCTTAGTCTTGAAGGAAAGTGGGCCTTAAAGAACATTAGGTTACAAGTTACCTATCTGTAATTATCTTCAGACTAGTTTAATTTGAGTGTTTTTAATTGATTGTATGTCAATTTTCGTGAAATTGTATATAATAATAATATAATATAGTAGTCCGTTTTGATATTATAATGCAATACAAATATTAAGATTTTTGCGATTGTTGTCAACTTCCCGGTAGCCACAGCCATAGTTTCATGAGCTTATGCGCATATATCAGTTATTTAAATGTTATCATCTTTTTAAATATATTTCCTATTTACACTATGTTGAGTACTTTTTGTGAGTACATTCTTGCAAGACCTCAAATGTGGAAATTACTTAAAATGCCCATATTTAGTTCTGTAAAAATGTAAAACCTATATTTAACCAAGAGCTCCCAAAAGGTTGTTAGAATAGTGTGCATGGCAGGATTGGAAATGGCAAACAAACTTGAATTCAGAAGGTGGTATTTCATTTAGGACCAACAGAAATGTTACTTTCTGTTGGTCCCAGACAAACGTTTCTTATTGACCTACAGCGGTCTCTGCTTGCTGCTGTGAACCTCCCAATGTGTTGCAGTAGTATGTTCAGAATCTAACCTGCATATTGACAGCTAGGGGAGTATGGCGCCGTACGAGATGGCTGCCGTGTCGCGAGTTCCCGCACGACGACGCAGTTTCTTCTTTTATTCTATTCTGTTTTATTCTATTTTGATCTATTTTTATAACTGCTATCTGTCGTCGGGTATTGCACATAAGATTTTCACCCACTGCTTTATACTTGTGTAAACTGAAGAGACAATAAACTTAATAAACTTGATTAGTGTGATAGGTTGTAAATGTGGCATTTAGGTCCAACTGGTGTTTGTAAATTTGAGCATATAGAATTTTCATGTGACCATGGAGACAAAAGCGGGACAGAGACCTTGATTGACCAATAGGTTCAATCAAGCACCAATCAAAGGTGGTGAGCAAACCTGGCCAAAGCCACATGGGGGAGACTAATGAAGCACACATGAGGTAGCTCTTCTTTGCCGTTGACAAAACAATGATTTCCACCTCGACTGTATGATATTGTGTGTTTATCTTTGAATTGGGGGGGGGTGCATTCATATTGGTGGGATACCCCTAATGTTTTCATATCAGGGGTACGTGTCTGAGTGTATATTTAATAAGGGGATGCATTCATGTCAGGGTGGGGGGGGTTGTATTGGTGGTTGTGTTTTGCACTTCCAGGCACCTCCAGTCAAAGAAACAGAATAGTTGTTATCAACTCAAATGGTAAACCACCTACCTATCAAGAGTGGTTCCCTTCTCCTCTCCTCGTAGCTTCTCTTCATCCTTTGTGGGTGTGATGAGGGTTGGCTCCAGGCCAAAGATCTCCTGGAGTTGAGCGTAGAAGCCGGTGCGATTGTAGACGTGAAACTCAAAGCCATTGATGGTAACATAAAGCCTGGTCTCTGCCTTGGGATCTGAGCCAAGTTACAACAACAACAACAGGTCAAAGGTCAAACATTGTGTATGCCTCTCAGATTCTCTGCTCAGAACCTACGGCGGGCTGCTTCAACTCACCATGCTGCTTTTGTTTTGGGTTATACATCTTCCACCAGCGGAATATGAGGAAACCATCTTGTATCCTATTTGACATAAAAAAATTAACAAATGATCAATCGGCATTACAAATTTACATATTATTGATCTATATGTAAATGTTACACTGGATGCCAAGTCAGAACTGTGTTGGAAAAAAACAACCATCTTGTGCGCAGAGCCGTGTAGCAAAGCAGAAATGTTGGTCTGTGTAAAATGCAAGTGAAATGTAAGAGAGTCCAACTCCAGTACCGAATGGACAGGTCTTGGTTGATGAAGTAGAGGTCTCTGAACATGACCTTCCCCGACAGCACCGAGAAGGAGAAGGAGCCTGAGGAGACACATCGTGGGAGGAGTTGAGAGAAGGAGGTCATCGGGAACATATCATTGCGCGCACACACACACACACACACACACACACACACACACACACACACACACACACACACACACACACACACACACACACACACACACACACACACACACACACACACACACACACACACACACACACACACACACACACACACACACACACACACACACACACACACACACACTTGTTTAATTAAAGAATTATATATGTATGTATCATTTTGGATCAAAAAAACACCACTGCAAGACAGTGTTTTAGCATGGTAAAAAAAAACACTTTCAAAAGGATAATTGTAGGCCATAAGCATGGAGAGTAGGACCACTGTGTCCTGTTCTTTAGTCCTGGTTAAATATTCAGGAGCCCCACAGCCCCCCCAGGACGGTGTGGGAGGGGTTCCCTGTGGTCTCACCGATGTGGATGTAGCCCTCCTTGTACAAGCGGTTGATGATGATGGTGAGGATGAGCCCGATGTTGCGGGAGTTGTAATAGGTCAAATAGATGATCCATCCGCAAGACAGAATAGTGGCTGGAAGAAAAAAAGACAAGGGTCAATACATTCCCATGGATCCTTCATGAGTTATATAGGCACACTCCTCACTCGGTCGTATTCCTCTGGTATCGTTTATGCTACAATACTCAGGAAAAGAAAGGTTAAGGTCTCAGATATACATAAATATGGTAAATGTACACAAATGTATTATACACTTCAATCAATTTGTGCCAACAAGTACTGTCACAGGGTTGGTTGGCATACATTATGGGGTTGGTTGGCTTTTAGTTTTATCAATAAAATGAAGAAACCAATACAGACAATTTAACAGTAGTTTCATCTCTAAAAATACCCGAACAAAATATAGTGATCCCAATCCGACTCAAGTCCCAGGAGTAAGCATTGTGTCAGAGGGACCGGGTGTCTACCTACCCACAAGCAGCCAGACAAAGTTTGAGTTGTGCTTGGTGAGGAAGTCGTCCAGATCCCCAAAGCTTGGGAACGTGTTATTATTGGGTTTGGAGACCTCCATGGCTACAGGTCTTCAATCAGATGTCCTGGAACAACACATAATAACATATACGTTATAACCTACAACATATAAATATGAATTTCATATTGTTCAAAAGGATTTCCCTACATTCCCTAAAAAAAAAACAACTTTGTTTTGCCACACTCACATGAGACAAATCATTTCACAATGAATTCCTAAAAAAGACCCAAAAGATTACTACATTACTACAACACAATAAGTAACATTCCTATGCTCCCAAGAGGCGACCGTCACTGCAACGTGACGTCACGACCTACAAGTCCTATTGGGCCAGGAAGTCCCGCCTCTCTCGCACAAATACTGCACATTAGAAAGCCCGCCCCAGGTTTAGAGATTGAGGCCGGTTTTATCATTACATAGAATCCGTAATTGTACATATAGATAAATACATTTTTAAAAGATTTTATTACTGATGGGTGGATCGATCATGAAGTATTGTTCCTTCCGATACCAAACATTTGTGTTCTAGGATTGATTCTCACCTTAAAAAGGGCGATACCTTAACTAAGTAATTTTGGGTAGATATGCCATGTGGTGCTTTTATAATAACTCACACACACAGGCCGGCGTGGGTTTAGTGCAAGCTTTTCTCACTCCTCATTCGGGCATACAACACCTGGTGCATTATGGGAGATCGTTCCCCTTTAAGAAGCACCTTTCCCCTTTTAGAAGAAATGCAATTTCTTTGCTTCAAACCCACTGTACTTCTTATTCTAATGGTCATATTAGTCATTTATGCTATAACTCATATAACTCCTAACTATTTTTAATTAACACATTACAGACTCATTTTCAGAATTGTGTTCAGCAGCTTTCAATGAGTCTCTTAGGCGTCTTGATCTACCAAGAGTATTAACTGGTGAGTTATTCAGGTTGGGCACCTTAGGATCCACTGTTTGCTCAGACAGGTCATTGGTGGCGTCTCCAAGTTGATGGGTTCTGTCGAGTTGTTCTTCACCATTCTGGCTTGGTGCTCATGGCTTGAGATCAACACGATTTATTCTCCAAGATGTTCCGTTTGTATTTGATAAGAGCGTGGTGTCACTTTCTGCCACACTCTGGGATTCTGACATTCTCCTGGTTTCAAGTCCCGTTAGTGTTTTACACTCTTGTCGTGTTGCTCTTTTTGTTTCTTTTTCTCTTTCAGTTTGGATGTTTTGACTTTGTGTGCTCCTTTGGATGTCAACAGGTCTTCATGTATTAGCAGATTGGTACAGATTTGTCGTCCCATCAGCATCTGTGCTGGCGATAAGCTGTTCTGCAGTCGTGCCCACCGTCAATGAGCTCTGTGCAAGGCTGTTGGATCTAGGGTATGTGGGCTGGATGTTATATGTTGGAAGCCCCATTCTTTGGCTAAATCAGCAAACTCACTACTCGCAAACTGTGTACTATTATCAGATATATGTTCACATGGGACGCCGAGTCTTGCTAAAAACAGTTTTCAGGGATGCAATGCCTGCTGTGCTGGATGTTGACTGTAGTGTTGCAACTTCCGGGTAGTTGGAAAGATAGTCTGTCATGACCATGTGGCTCTTACCATTACAGTCAAATCTGCACCTATTCTTTAGAATGGTCTGTCTGGCACAGGATATTTCATAAGTGGCTCTGGGTTTGTCCTCGGCCAATACATGACTTCACATGCTGTGCTTCATGTATTCTTCATGTATCTTTCGCAGCATTTCTTGGCACACACACACTTGTCGGACCTGTTCTGTTCTTTCACTTGAGTCAGGAAGTGATGTAGCAATATGTGGTATGTGGTTGGTGTCTGGTTGAAGCAGTCACCTGGCCTGAGTTAGACTGATTCCTCTATGGCAGATGAGGCTGCACACCTGAGGGTCCTTGTTAATCAAGATCCACAGTTTAAACAGCCTCCACCACACACACTAGAGGGAGAGCTCTAAGCATGTTCCATCGGTTCTGTTCACCAGGTTTCTAACTCTTGCAATAAACAGGATTCCTCATGCTATGGCTGATGTTTACCTCGGGTCAGGACTCACTCCCTCTTCAGGTACAACATCTCCTAGTAATGTCAGTGACTTCAGAACTCACATTTGTCTTTATTAAACTTCAGGTTAAGCAATTGTCTCAGCCGTGTGTGGTGTCCTGGGTGACCCCCAGACTATGGTCCATCACGGTCGTGACTCCAGGTATGTGCTCCAATAATGGGTTATGATAGACTTCTGGTGCCGACAGGATCCCATACGGAAGGCCAATAAATGATATCTCCCTTCAGGAGTTTTAAAGGAGCAGAGCCTCGAGCTATCCTCTTCCAGCTTCATTAGTTAGTATGTAGTTAGACCCAATATTGGCTGCACTTTCTTATCCACAATCAGTAGCTGTGCCTTTAGGATCTGGCCCTTGTGCTCAAAAGCCGCTATGCAGCTGCCTTTAACTGGCTTTAACTGGCACACTTTACTGTAACCCGTAACTTTAATCTTCACTTTCTTTTAATCTTGCTTTTTACTTTTAGCGTATTGTAAACAGAGCTTTCAACCTCGTATCTCTGCTTCCCACTCCACTAGCAGCTGGATCTATTTAGAATCTCAGCTTGAAACGTTTCCAGTTATCAGCAGGATTGCCACTAAAATGCATGGGTGGACTTAGCTTATCCATGACTGTGACTCTCCGTCTATATTCTCTTGATGAAGTCGGGGGCTGCAACTCTGGCAAGTATTTCCATTGACTTGAAGCTTCCATTGACTTGTAGCTTTGGCAGCCAACTTCTTTCATAGAGCTCCAACTCGCGCACAAGTTTCTCCACGCAATGTCATCCTTCTTCACTCAAACTTCATTTCTGACATTATGCTGTGTAGTGATTTTATAATAAGTGGGTTTAGTGTGAGATTTACTGACTCCTGGTTCGGACATGAACTGTGACCCTGGGTGTGGTGCATTTTGGGAGACGCAGTTATATTTAACAGCTATAACAACACAGGGTCAATATCATCGACATGGACACACTAGAAAGTAACAACGCTACCACCGGGATGTAGTCTGAATAATAGCCACTTGATAGGAACCACTTCCTTCCACCTGTCACTGTCATGTCACCGTTTTGTACTTGTAAGTTTTGTACTTTTTTTTTTATTCTATTCTGTTTTTTATAACTGCTGTCTGTCTGTATTGCACATAAGATTTTCACTCATTGCTTATACTTGCTGTGGCAACACCACAAACCTTGTCTCAAAGAGCTGAGATGGAACCACAGTATGCATGACGATGAGGTGGAACCACAGTATGCATGACGATGAGGTGGAACCACAGTATGCATGACGATGAGGTGGAACCACAGTATGCATGACGATGAGGTGGAACCACAGTATGCATGACGATGAGGTGGAACCACAGTATGCATGACGATGAGGTGGAACCACAGTATGCATGACGATGAGGTGGAACCACAGTATGCATGACGATGAGGTGGAACCACAGTATGCATGACGATGAGGTGGAACCACAGTATGCATTATGATGAGGTGGAACCACAGTATGCATGACGATGAGGTGGAACCACAGTATGCATGACGATGAGGTGGAACCACAGTATGCATGACGATGAGGTGGGGCAGCAGTGGTCTAAGAAGAGGAGAGGGAGGCGTGGGCCAGACTAACTTCACTGAGTGTGGCAGGCGTTATCCAGGTAGAGAGACAACGTGTTATTGATCACTGTCAATGACAGTGGGAAGGTGATTCACGTCTGTCTAGGCTGCACTACATGTATGTAGTGCTTATATAGTACAGTATTCCCCTTTTCTGAACACATTGAGCTTTGTACAAGTATGTTTATCATCATATCTGCGATGCCAGCCTGGGTAAGGAAATCTGTAGTTCTCAAATCACTGGCTGTCATGCTCGGTAGGGACCGGGGAACCAACTGATCGAACCAACTGATCGAATCAACCCGATCACTTCCGGTGTGGATCAGTCACGTGACTGGTCATTGACAAGCTGCTAAACTGTAGCATCTGTCACTCAACCACTACAAGTTAACCATCGATAAGACGTCGTCCCAATAATAATCGATGCTCAATTGCTGAACCAATGAACAACAAATAATCGATCGTAGGACATCATGAATGTCCTACGTTGACTGCAGACTATAATGTAGTTATATTTGTGTTAGGTTTGTCTATAATGTGTTTATTTGTGTTATTATGATGCAGACAGGAGCTAGCACCACCGCTAGCCGAGCCCATTCCTCCTACACGCCTCGTTAGAATAACACCTGAGGACTCCATCTTCTCTCTTCTACCACACCGGGACACCATCATCATCATCAGTTCTCTCATAACCGTATCGGTGTTCTAGCAGGACAGCTAACCCCAACCCAGGCCACACCCGAACACTAGATCGACAATATCGAACAAATATAAACCATTACCTCCATCGACGAGAAGAGACGCTGAGTTCCATCGCGCTCCGATCACTCCGAGGAGGGTTTCGGATCAATAAAGACACTCCAGATCAGTAAAGACACTCCAGATCGCTACAGACCCGCCGGTAACACCAGCTGTCCATTTCTGTTTTGGTAATTCTGTTGGTACTATCGTTGACCTGAATGTCTTCCTGTTCCGGGGGTCGCTCTCCACCAATAGAAACACCGACTGGGAAGACGGTGTTTCTATTGGTCGCTCTCCACCAATAGAAACACCGACTGGGAAGACGGTGTATTGGTCGCTCTCCACCAATAGAAACACCGACTGGGAAGACGGTGTATTGGTCGCTCTCCACCAATAGAAACACCGACTGGGAAGACAGTGTATTGGTCGCTCTCCACCAATAGAAACACCGACTGGGAAGACGGTGTATTGGTCGCTCTCCACCAATAGAAACACAGACTGGGAAGACGGTGTAATTGGTCGCTCTCCACCAATAGAAACACCGACTGGGAAGACGTGTATTGGTCGCTCTCCACCAATAGAAACACCGACTGGGAAGACGGTGTATTGGTCGCTCTCCACCAATAGAAACACCGACTGGGAAGACGGTGTATTGGTCGCTCTCCACCAATAGAAACACCGACTGGGAAGACGGTGTTTCTATTGGTCGCTCTCCACCAATAGAAACACCGACTGGGAAGACGGTGTATTGGTCGCTCTCCACCAATAGAAACACCGACTGGGAAGACGGTGTATTGGTCGCTCTCCACCAATAGAAACACCGACTGGGAAAACGTGTATTGGTCGCTCTCCACCAATAGAAACACCGACTGGGAAGACGTGTATTGGTCGCTCTCCACCAATAGAAACACCGACTGGGAAGACGGTGTTTCTATTGGTCGCTCTCCACCAATAGAAACACCGACTGGGAAGACGGTGTATTGGTCGCTCTCCACCAATAGAAACACCGACTGGGAAGACGGTGTTTCTATTGGTCGCTCTCCACCAATAGAAACACTCGCCGTGAAGACGAGCCGATAGAGAGGAGGAACAGTGAGCCCCGGGATGGAGGAGGAACAGTGAGCCCTGGATGGAGGAGGAACAGTGAGCCCCGGGATGGAGGAGGAACAGTGAGCCCCGGGATGGAGGAGGAACAGTGAGCCCTGGGATGGAAGAGGAACAGTGAGCCCTGGATGGAGGAGGAACAGTGAACAGTGAACCCCGGGATGGAGGAGGAACAGTGAGCCCTGGATGGAGGAGGAACAGTGAGCCCGGGATGGAGGAGGAACAGTGAGCCCCGGGATGGAGGAGGAACAGTGAACAGTAACCCCCGGGATGGAGGAGGAACAGTGAACAGTAACCCCCGGGATGGAGGAGGAACAGTGAACAGTGAACCCTGGGATGGAGGAGGAACAGTGAGCCCCGGGATGGAGGAGGAACAGTGAGCCCCGGGATGGAGGAGGAACAGTGAACCCCGGGATGGAGGAGGAACAGTGAGCCCCGGGATGGAGGAGGAACAGTGAGCCCTGGATGGAGGAGGAACAGTGAGCCCCGGGATGGAGGATGCTACAGCCTGACGCTGTTTGGTTTTACTGTATATACCGGCCTTAACTCTTTTTGGTTAATATTGTTGCGGGGAGTTTGCTATCATTATTACAAAGATCTTACAGAATCATACACAAATACCACCCTGTCAATCATGACGTGAAAGCATGAAAGCTGTGTCGCGGTTGAAGCGCTGTTCACAATCAACATGTAAACAAGTTGTGGATATTAGCACATTGTAAACCATATTTACAGCAGGCAGGCCTATATTCACGTTTTCTTCTACTGAAAATAGGAGAATTATGTGGATATAGTGACTCTTGGATAAAGCTGTAATTATTTGTGTGATTGTTGATTGTTGTTGTCAGTTCAAGCCACGGTCTTTATATCGCCTTTGTAAACCATGCTTGCTGTAAACATGGATAGCTATCTCCTTAATGGGCCAATGGGAATCTCATGTGATGAGAGAACCAGGAGCCACATGCTGTGCTCTTCTTCCTATCCTGTTGATAGCTTTGGAGGAATGTGGATAATGTCTTGGAGGTGAAGTCCATTCAAGAAGAATATAACCAACTGTCAAATGCATCCCTAAGATAGTTGTAGTTGAATAGTGAAACAACAATCAATGGGTTACTTGACTCGTTTATTGTTATTGCCAAAAATAAAGTAATTTGGATACAAAGAATGTACAATTGGGTTTATTGTGGGATATTCATAGCCTTGCACAGCCAGACCACGTTCGACAAAACTGAAGAGAAAAATTTGGCGAAAACCAGATTTGGGCTGGCTGGGTTTAGGATTTCCATGGAGTAGAATTAGGTTACTTTGGTTTATGTTGTCCACACGATGGCGTCATGGCCCATTGATTCACGTAGCCTCATAGTGGTCTAGGATTACATGAGCTGTTGTCTATGGGCCATTCTTTCCTGGTAATAATTCATTAGATACACCTGGTTAATAATGTTAAGATTTATTATGATTCTTCATTACTTAAACATTATGTAGGCCATGTATAATGTATATCTTATGTTTATATATGGTGACTTATGAATATCCCATTGCGCCATTGTAGACCATATTGTACACCATTATTAGAAATGTAAGTGGTGTCCTGATCAGCACCCAGAACTGTCAACCACTAGCTATCACACTAGTCAGAACAAGAGTCCCTCCTCAACCACTAGCTATCCCACTTGTCAGAACAAGAGTCCCTCCTCAACCACTAGCTATCCCACTAGTCAGAACAAGAGTCCCTCCTCAACCACTAGCTATCCCACTAGTCAGAACAAGAGTCCCTCCTCAACCACTAGCTATCCCACTAGTCAGAACAAGAGTCCCTCCTCAACCACTAGCTATCCCACTAGTCAGAACAAGAGTCCCTCTTCAACCACTAGCTATCCCACTAGTCAGAACAAGAGTCCCTCCTCAGCCACTAGCTATCCCACTAGTCAGAACAAGAGTCCCTCCTCAGCCACTAGCTATCCCACTAGTCAGAACAAGAGTCCCTCTTTAACCACTAGCTATCCCACTAGTCAGAACAAGAGTCCCTCCTCAACCACTAGCTATCCCACTAGTCAGAACAAGAGTCCCTCCTCAACCACTAGCTATCCCACTAGTCAGAACAAGAGTCCCTCCTCAACCACTAGCTATCCCACTAGTCAGAACAAGAGTCCCTCCTCAACCACTAGCTATCCCACTAGTCAGAACAAGAGTCCCTATTTAACCACTAGCTATCCCACTAGTCAGAACAAGAGTCCATATTTAACCACTAGCTATCCCACTAGTCAGAACAAGAATCTCTCCTCAACCACTAGCTATCCCACTAGTCAGAACAAGAGTCTCTCCTCAACCACTAGCTATCCCACTAGTCAGAACAAGAGTCTCTCCTCAACCACTAGCTATCCCACTAGTCAGAACAAGAGTCCCTATTTAACTACTAGCTATCCCACTAGTCAGAACAAGTCCATATTTAACCACTAGCTATCCCACTAGTCAGAACAAAAGTCCCTCTTTAACCACTAGCTATCCCACTAGTAAGAACAAGAGTCCCTCATTAACCACTAGCTATCCCACTAGTCAGAACAAGAGTCCTCTCCTCAACCACTAGCTATCCCACTAGTCAGAACAAGAGTCCCTCATTAACCACTAGCTATCCCACTAGTCAGAACAAGAGTCCCTCTTTAACCACTAGCTATCCCACTAGTCAGAACAAGAGTCCCTCTTTAACCACTAGCTATCCCACTAGTCAGAACAAGAGTCCCTCCTCAACCACTAGCTATCCCACTAGTCAGAACAAGAGTCCCTATTAACCACTAGCTATCCCACTAGTCAGAACAAGAGTCCCTCTTTAACCACTAGCTATCCCACTAGTCAGAACAAGAGTCCCTCCTCAACCACTAGCTATCCCACTAGTCAGAACAAGAGTCCCTCCTCAACCACTAGCTATCCCACTAGTCAGAACAAGAGTCCCTCCCCAACCACTAGCTATCCCACTAGTCAGAACAAGAGTCCCTCCTCAACCACTAGCTATCCCACTAGTCAGAACAAGAGTCCCTCCCCAACCACTAGCTATCCCACTAGTCAGAACAAGAGTCTCTCCTCAACCACTAGCTATCCCACTAGTCAGAACAAGAGTCCCTCTTTAACCACTAGCTATCCCACTAGTCAGAACAAGAGTCCCTCTTTAACCACTAGCTATCCCACTAGTCAGAACAAGAGTCCCTCTTTAACCACTAGCTATCCCACTAGTCAGAACAAGAGTCCCTCCTCAACCACTAGCTATCCCACTAGTCAGAACAAGAGTCCCTCCTCAACCACTAGCTATCCCACTAGTCAGAACAAGAGTCCCTCTTTAACCACTAGCTATCCCACTAGTCAGAACAAGAGTCCCTCCTCAACCACTAGCTATCCCACTAGTCAGAACAAGAGTCCCTATTTAACCACTAGCTATCCCACTAGTCAGAACAAGAGTCCATATTTAACCACTAGCTATCCCACTAGTCAGAACAAGAATCTCTCCTCAACCACTAGCTATCCCACTAGTCAGAATAAGAGTCTCTCCTCAACCACTAGCTATCCCACTAGTCAGAACAAGAGTCCCTCCTCAACCACTAGCTATCCCACTAGTCAGAACAAGAGTCCCTATTTAACTACTAGCTATCCCACTAGTCAGAACAAGTCCATATTTAACCACTAGCTATCCCACTAGTCAGAACAAAAGTCCCTCTTTAACCACTAGCTATCCCACTAGTCAGAACAAGAGTCTCTCCTCAACCACTAGCTATCCCACTAGTAAGAACAAGAGTCCCTCATTAACCACTAGCTATCCCACTAGTCAGAACAAGAGTCTCTCCTCAACCACTAGCTATCCCACTAGTCAGAACAAGAGTCCCTCATTAACCACTAGCTATCCCACTAGTCAGAACAAGAGTCCCTATTTAACCACTAGCTATCCCACTAGTCAGAACAAGAGTCCCTCTTTAACCACTAGCTATCCCACTAGTCAGAACAAGAGTCCCTCCTCAACCACTAGCTATCCCACTAGTCAGAACAAGAGTCCCTCCTCAACCACTAGCTATCCCACTAGTCAGAACAAGAGTCCCTCCCCAACCACTAGCTATCCCACTAGTCAGAACAAGAGTCCCTCCCCAACCACTAGCTATCCCACTAGTCAGAACAAGAGTCCCTCCCCAACCACTAGCTATCCCACTAGTCAGAACAAGAGTATCTCCTCAACCACTAGCTATCCCACTAGTCAGAACAAGAGTCCCTCTTTAACCACTAGCTATCCCACTAGTCAGAACAAGAGTCCCTCTTTAACCACTAGCTATCCCACTAGTCAGAACAAGAGTCCCTCTTTAACCACTAGCTATCCCACTAGTCAGAACAAGAGTCCCTCCTCAACCACTAGCTATCCCACTAGTCAGAACAAGAGTCCCTCCTCAACCACTAGCTATCCCACTAGTCAGAACAAGAGTCCCTCCTCAACCACTAGCTATCCCACTAGTCAGAACAAGAGTCCCTCCTCAACCACTAGCTATCCCACTAGTCAGAACAAGAGTCCCTCCTCAACCACTAGCTATCCCACTAGTCAGAACAAGAGTCCCTCCTCAACCACTAGCTATCCCACTAGTCAGAACAAGAGTCCCTCTTCAACCACTAGCTATCCCACTAGTCAGAACAAGAGTCTCTCCTCAACCACTAGCTATCCCACTAGTCAGAACAAGAGTCCCTCCTCAACCACTAGCTATCCCACTAGTCAGAACAAGAGTCCCTCCTCAACCACTAGCTATCCCACTAGTCAGAACAAGAGTCTCTCCTCAACCACTAGCTATCCCACTAGTCAGAACAAGAGTCCCTCTAACCACTAGCTATCCCACTAGTCAGAACAAGAGTCCTCCTCAACCACTAGCTATCCCACTAGTCAGAACAAGAGTCCCTCCTCAACCACTAGCTATCCCACTAGTCAGAACAAGAGTCCCTCTTCAACCACTAGCTATCCCACTAGTCAGAACAAGAGTCCCTCTTTAACCACTAGCTATCCCACTAGTCAGAACAAGAGTCCCTCCTCAACCACTAGCTATCCCACTAGTCAGAACAAGAGTCCCTCCTCAACCACTAGCTATCCCACTAGTCAGAACAAGAGTCCCTCCTCAACCACTAGCTATCCCACTAGTCAGAACAAGAGTCCCTCCTCAACCACTAGCTATCCCACTAGTCAGAACAAGAGTCCCTCCTCAACCACTAGCTATCCCACTAGTCAGAACAAGAGTCCCTCCTCAACCACTAGCTATCCCACTAGTCAGAACAAGAGTCCCTCTTCAACCACTAGCTATCCCACTAGTCAGAACAAGAGTCCCTCTTCAACCACTAGCTATCCCACTAGTCAGAACAAGAGTCCCTCCTCAACCACTAGCTATCCCACTAGTCAGAACAAGAGTCCCTCCTCAACCACTAGCTATCCCACTAGTCAGAACAAGAGTCCCTCCTCAACCACTAGCTATCCCACTAGTCAGAACAAGAGTCCCTCCTCAACCACTAGCTATCCCACTAGTCAGAACAAGAGTCCCTCCTCAACCACTAGCTATCCCACTAGTCAGAACAAGAGTCCCTCCTCAACCACTAGCTATCCCACTAGTCAGAACAAGAGTCCCTCCTCAACCACTAGCTATCCCACTAGTCAGAACAAGAGTCCCTCCTCAACCACTAGCTATCCCACTAGTCAGAACAAGAGTCCCTCCTCAACCACTAGCTATCCCACTAGTCAGAACAAGAGTCTCTCCTCAACCACTAGCTATCCCACTAGTCAGAACAAGAGTCTCTCCTCAACCACTAGCTATCCCACTAGTCAGAACAAGAGTCCCTCCTCAACCACTAGCTATCCCACTAGTCAGAACAAGAGTCCCTCCTCAACCACTAGCTATCCCACTAGTCAGAACAAGAGTCCCTCTTTAACCACTAGCTATCCCACTAGTCAGAACAAGAGTCCCTCTTTAACCACTAGCTATCCCACTAGTCAGAACAAGAGTCCCTCTTTAACCACTAGCTATCCCACTAGTCAGAACAAGAGTCCCTCCTTAACCACTAGCTATCCCACTAGTCAGAACAAGAGTCCCTCCTCAACCACTAGCTATCCCACTAGTCAGAACAAGAGTCCCTCCTCAACCACTAGCTATCCCACTAGTCAGAACAAGAGTCCCTCCTCAACCACTAGCTATCCCACTAGTCAGAACAAGAGTCCCTCCTCAACCACTAGCTATCCCACTAGTCAGAACAAGAGTCCCTCCTCAACCACTAGCTATCCCACTAGTCAGAACAAGAGTCCCTCCTCAACCACTAGCTATCCCACTAGTCAGAACAAGAGTCCCTCCTCAACCACTAGCTATCCCACTAGTCAGAACAAGAGTCCCTCCTCAACCACTAGCTATCCCACTAGTCAGAACAAGAGTCCCTCCTCAACCACTAGCTATCCCACTAGTCAGAACAAGAGTCCCTCTCTAACCACTAGCTATCCCACTAGTCAGAACAAGAGTCCCTCCCCAACCACTAGCTATCCCACTAGTCAGAACAAGAGTCCCTCCCCAACCACTAGCTATCCCACTAGTCAGAACAAGAGTCCCTCCCCAACCACTAGCTATCCCACTAGTCAGAACAAGAGTCTCTCCTCAACCACTAGCTATCCCACTAGTCAGAACAAGAGTCTCTCCTCAACCACTAGCTATCCCACTAGTCAGAACAAGAGTCCCTCCTCAACCACTAGCTATCCCACTAGTCAGAACAAGAGTCCCTCCTCAACCACTAGCTATCCCACTAGTCAGAACAAGAGTCCCTCCTCAACCACTAGCTATCCCACTAGTCAGAACAAGAGTCCCTCCTCAACCACTAGCTATCCCACTAGTCAGAACAAGAGTCCCTCCTCAACCACTAGCTATCCCACTAGTCAGAACAAGAGTCCCTCCTCAACCACTAGCTATCCCACTAGTCAGAACAAGAGTCCCTCCTCAACCACTAGCTATCCCACTAGTCAGAACAAGAGTCCCTCCTCAACCACTAGCTATCCCACTAGTCAGAACAAGAGTCCCTCCTCAACCACTAGCTATCCCACTAGTCAGAACAAGAGTCCCTCTTTAACCACTAGCTATCCCACTAGTCAGAACAAGAGTCCCTCTTTAACCACTAGCTATCCCACTAGTCAGAACAAGAGTCCCTCCTCAACCACTAGCTATCCCACTAGTCAGAACAAGAGTCCCTCCCCAACCACTAGCTATCCCACTAGTCAGAACAAGAGTCCCTCCTCAACCACTAGCTATCCCACTAGTCAGAACAAGAGTCTCTCCTCAACCACTAGCTATCCCACTAGTCAGAACAAGAGTCCCTCCTCAACCACTAGCTATCCCACTAGTCAGAACAAGAGTCCCTCCTCAACCACTAGCTATCCCACTAGTCAGAACAAGAGTCCCTCCTCAACCACTAGCTATCCCACTAGTCAGAACAAGAGTCCCTCCTCAACCACTAGCTATCCCACTAGTCAGAACAAGAGTCCCTCCTCAACCACTAGCTATCCCACTAGTCAGAACAAGAGTCCCTCCTCAACCACTAGCTATCCCACTAGTCAGAACAAGAGTCCCTCCTCAACCACTAGCTATCCCACTAGTCAGAACAAGAGTCCCTCTTCAACCACTAGCTATCCCACTAGTCAGAACAAGAGTCCCTCCTCAACCACTAGCTATCCCACTAGTCAGAACAAGAGTCCCTCCTCAACCACTAGCTATCCACTAGTCAGAACAAGAGTCCCTCCTTAACCACTAGCTATCCCACTAGTCAGAACAAGAGTCCCTCTTTAACCACTAGCTATCCCACTAGTCAGAACAAGAGTCCCTCTTTAACCACTAGCTATCCCACTAGTCAGAACAAGAGTCCCTCTTTAACCACTAGCTATCCCACTAGTCAGAACAAGAGTCCCTCCTCAACCACTAGCTATCCCACTAGTCAGAACAAGAGTCCCTCCTCAACCACTAGCTATCCCACTAGTCAGAACAAGAGTCCCTCCTCAACCACTAGCTATCCCACTAGTCAGAACAAGAGTCCCTCCTCAACCACTAGCTATCCCACTAGTCAGAACAAGAGTCCCTCCTCAACCACTAGCTATCCCACTAGTCAGAACAAGAGTCCCTCCTCAACCACTAGCTATCCCACTAGTCAGAACAAGAGTCCCTCCTCAACCACTAGCTATCCCACTAGTCAGAACAAGAGTCCCTCCTCAACCACTAGCTATCCCACTAGTCAGAACAAGAGTCCCTCCTCAACCACTAGCTATCCCACTAGTCAGAACAAGAGTCCCTCCTCAACCACTAGCTATCCCACTAGTCAGAACAAGAGTCCCTCCTCAACCACTAGCTATCCCACTAGTCAGAACAAGAGTCCCTCCTCAACCACTAGCTATCCCACTAGTCAGAACAAGAGTCCCTCCTCAACCACTAGCTATCCCACTAGTCAGAACAAGAGTCCCTCTTTAACCACTAGCTATCCCACTAGTCAGAACAAGAGTCCCTCTTTAACCACTAGCTATCCCACTAGTCAGAACAAGAGTCCCTATTTAACCACTAGCTATCCCACTAGTCAGAACAAGAGTCCCTCTTTAACCACTAGCTATCCCACTAGTCAGAACAAGAGTCCCTCTTTAACCACTAGCTATCCCACTAGTCAGAACAAGAGTCCCTCTTTAACCACTAGCTATCCCACTAGTCAGAACAAGAGTCCCTCCTTAACCACTAGCTATCCCACTAGTCAGAACAAGAGTCCCTCTTCAACCACTAGCTATCCCACTAGTCAGAACAAGAGTCCCTCCTCAACCACTAGCTATCCCACTAGTCAGAACAAGAGTCCCTCCTCAACCACTAGCTATCCCACTAGTCAGAACAAGAGTCCCTCCTCAACCACTAGCTATCCCACTAGTCAGAACAAGAGTCCCTCCTCAACCACTAGCTATCCCACTAGTCAGAACAAGAGTCCCTCCTCAACCACTAGCTATCCCACTAGTCAGAACAAGAGTCCCTCCTCAACCACTAGCTATCCCACTAGTCAGAACAAGAGTCCCTCCTCAACCACTAGCTATCCCACTAGTCAGAACAAGAGTCTCTCCTCAACCACTAGCTATCCCACTAGTCAGAACAAGAGTCCCTCCTCAACCACTAGCTATCCCACTAGTCAGAACAAGAGTCCCTCCTCAACCACTAGCTATCCCACTAGTCAGAACAAGAGTCCCTCTTTAACCACTAGCTATCCCACTAGTCAGAACAAGAGTCCCTCCTCAACCACTAGCTATCCCACTAGTCAGAACAAGAGTCCCTCCTCAACCACTAGCTATCCCACTAGTCAGAACAAGAGTCCCTCTTTAACCACTAGCTATCCCACTAGTCAGAACAAGAGTCCCTCTTTAACCACTAGCTATCCCACTAGTCAGAACAAGAGTCCCTCTTTAACCACTAGCTATCCCACTAGTCAGAACAAGAGTCCCTCTTTAACCACTAGCTATCCCACTAGTCAGAACAAGAGTCCCTCCTCAACCACTAGCTATCCCACTAGTCAGAACAAGAGTCCCTATTTAACCACTAGCTATCCCACTAGTCAGAACAAGAGTCCCTATTTAACCACTAGCTATCCCACTAGTCAGAACAAGACACAGCATAACGCATCAAATTTAACAAAAATAAAGATTTCGACCACAAATAGGCATGAGCTCTTTATAGTTTTATTACTTTTCATAACTGAGTTGGTTGCAATATGTAATCAAGAAAAAATAACGATAACAAACAACCTAGTTTCATAACATACAATATACAACACACAACTACATTCAACTTACATTGTTTGTTAGGCTAAGTATACTTAAATAAAAAACGTTTTTTTAAAACATGCCACAGCACGACAATTGAATACTGAGTGTAGTCCATAGGAACATAGGGGTGTAGTCCCAATTCATAGGAACAATAAAATGATGAAATGAATTAAAAGCTTAAGCCTTGGCTGCCAAATCAAACTGAAATTGTTTCGATAAAACAGATTGATGAGAAAATAATTTAACTTAAAGAAGATTGCTGATTAAGTCACTTCATTAAGATGCATATTTAGTTAAATGAATTACCCACAGACAGGTTAAAAGCTCATAAGCACATCTCTTTCCTGAACACTTGTGTAGAACGGTCTCCCGAACACGAAGGAGTGGAGTCCAGCTCGGAGCTTCTCAGCCAGGGCCATCACGATGCTGAGGTCTCCTTCCACCGCCAAGTCCAGGTCCGCCTTCAACGTGCGCAGAGAGCGGAACGGCTTCTTGCCTTTTTGACTGTGGAATGACCAGATAATATCATATTAAAAGACACGCTTGATATCATATCCCACTGGAATGGACGGATGACCTTGTTTACACCCTATATAAAGTGTAGACAAATGTAAGACTCAGTTGTGTACCAGCCTCTGATAATGTGATATTGTTGGATTGGCCTCCTCAGGTTCTGACCTTATAAATGTGTCATCCTCAGGCTCTGACCTTATTATATAGACTTTATTTCATTTTGGACCACCAGTTCCAGAGATATGGGTAAAAACCGGATTATTTGGCAATTTGAAGCTCCACCTGGTGGCAAAATTAAGAAAGCGAGAAGCAACACATCTTCCAGACCTTTCATTTAGGATATATATTGCCTTCTGGGCCCATTGAATGCTCATTCCAATGGTCCCTGTGTGTGTGTGTGTGTGTATGTGTATGTGTATGTGTATATATATATATATATATATATATATATATATATATATATATATATATACACATACATATACACATACACACACACACATACATGTTTGATGTTGATATTGTTCTTGGTTTGTTCCTTGTTGGCAAGTTCCCGTTATTATTTGCCACTCAACGCAGCTCAATAACCCAAAAAAATAATGACTTTTAACAGAAAGTCCAAGTTACCACACAACAGTTATCATAAACAGGACAACACAGTTATCATAAACAGGACAACACAGTTATCATAAACAGCAGTTATCATATGGGGAACCAGCTTTTGGACCAGGACCTTAGATCCTCTATGAGGCTCTTCAACTAATGCAATGCTTCTTGCATGCTGTGACAAGCAGATCTAGAGAGGATACATTGTCGTATTATATATTAGTTACAATGTGGCAGGTCCAAACGCTCATTCAAATGTCTCCCCCTGCTGTTCCCCTGCATGGTGCTATGATACATCAGCTGGCCTACTGGGACTATGCAAAAGGAATTCCTATTCCATACTACAGCCCCCTGGGCACCCTCTCCCTGCCGTCCGGTCCCCGGTTCCTCGGCATTCCTACCAGGTTCAAGGACAGTTCTTATCCACAGGCAGTGACCTACTGAACTGATAGGAGGGCTGCCACTATCATTACATTGTCATCCATATCGCATCCATATTTCACTACACCATCATACTTTTGATGGACTTTCTGGACTCATGACTGCACTGTACTGCACTGTAATCATGATGCTGCTGCACTACTGGCACTTTAAAATGCAACATGTATATATCCTCCATCAGTCACTTTAATGTTCTTTATATTGTTATTATTATTGTGTACAATATCATTATAGTATAGTGTTGTATAATATAAGTAAAGTATATAGTACATAGAATAGCATATAGTGTTAAATAGTAGGAAATTCATACTGCGGGAGTGAATTGGGAGTAAGCATTCCATTGTACTTGCATAGAACAAATAAAATCATCTTGAATCTATCCCGGAACAATAGACCAAACTTACGTGTCATCCTCAATGTATTTCAGAAGAGTTAAAGCCTTTCTGTGGATCAGCAGCAGGAACTGGGTGACATAAGAGCTCCTCAAGGCCAGACCAGGCTTCAACATAAACACCTGGCACACACACACACACACACACACACACACACACACACACACACACACACACACACACACACACACACACACACACACACACACACACACACACACACACACACACACACACACACACACACACACACACACACACACACACACACACACACACACACACCAAAAAGTAAAGTAAAAACAAAAAGCACTAAATATGACATATCACTCCATCGGCTTCACTTTGTCTGATACTGGTGTGTGCGTGGTCTTGACCCTGCAAACTGAAAGGTCACCTCAAATAAGAATAACAGAGGTTAGCAGACACAATTGATCAAAACAGCATCCATCAACAACGCACAGTCCACCTCCTACAAGGTGGCTTTCCGAGTAGCAAGGAGAAACAGACCGACAGCTGAGGAACTCATCCTACAAGCTGCTCTGGATACGGTCGCCTGATTGATTGGGCAAGCGCCCAAAAGCTTAAATCCATTACCGTCCATCAACAAGATTCAAATAGGCGATATAGCCGAGGATAAGGAGCAGTTCACAGAACAAAACCGGATAAGCGTTTGGACGAGGCCAGCGACACCACCTAGGATTCTAATGGCTTATGGGCGCTTACTCAGCGTCTCGCACATGGGTTGGCTGAGGATTTGCAGTTTTCTTGATGACGTTCCACCAGCTGAAGAACTATTTAAAGTAATTGACAGCTATGTGAGAGGTTTGCGATGGGAGGACTATGTGGGTGTCTACACAGGCCAGGAGAACGGGATGAAGCTTGTGGGACGACAGCAGAATGGACCCGCTGCATCATAAACCGTGAGGTGCCCACATCACAACCGTAGAGCTGAACAGTGTTTTAACTGATGTTGTCACTGTGGTGAATTACATAAAAAAACAACTCTCTGCGTTTGAGCGGAGGATGTGGGCGCAGAGTCCCCGCGGCTCTCGTGGGAAGGTGCCGTCCACAGAGAGGAGATCAGAATAGAAGTGGAGGAGGACGGACATCAACTCTCAAGCTGGTTCATAGACACATTCAAGAGGAAGCTGGCTCCCCTGACATGTGACCACTTTGACAAGCTCAATGAGTTCAGTCTCCAGTTGCACACTTGGAATAGCTTACGGATAAAACAGTCTCTCTCAAGGAAACTGGACATATGGAGCAGGGAAACACTGACTCATTTGAGAATGTGAAGTCAAACTAATGAGCTTTAAAGCAGAATGCAGTCTGACAGACCACATCTCAGCCTTGTCAACACATTCCAACAAGGACTTTACTCTTGATGACACTGCAAGGGAAAGCAAGCACACCAAAGCCATATGTAGAACAGGAACATAGGGACACTGAATCTGCAGTAGAGAGGGGATCCAGAACCGTTGGATTGATGTATTGCCAGTTGAGACTACAATGATTCATGTGTCACTCTGCTGAGCTAGGAGCTCATTCATTCTGAACTAGAGATCATTCTACCTAAAACCTAAGCCTACATGTCTGAGCATGGATAGAGCATCCCTCCTACCTTTGGTTGGATATACTAAATATGTGTCAGTCAGGTGTTTTAATTGCCATTAGTTATCACTTGGTCATATATTGCATCCGTAAAATAATGAAAGTGAACATAACAACTGTAGTACGTTCCATAGAGCGCTATTCAATAAGAGTGATTTATTCATACATTTGGGTCAGGTGTACTAAAATGTGATAATGTAGATTTATCATGGGCTTTTTGTAAATAAAAATACAATAGTATTAAAACAAAACCTATAGAAATCAGGATAAAAATGGATAAAGCCAAAGCAGAATATTATAAAAATGTATGTTATTGACAATCAGCCCCAAAACTATGGGAAGTGTCAATGCAAAATCTCAATCTGCTAAAATAAAGGCTAAATATACTAATATATACTACACTTTAAACATTGAAGGCAGATTGACATTACAAAGGCAGCTCAACACTTGTGTCTCCTGAGGCTTCCTCATTAGTCCCACAGTTGCCAATTAGCAGACGCTCTCTACCCAACCTGCCTGAGCGTGAGATGATATGAAGAACTACCCTAATCCAGGTGTGCAAAGAGACAAATACCTCAGAGTTGTAATTGCTGCCAAAGTTGCCTCTGCCAAGCACTGAACAAAAGTTGTGAAAACTACCTTGCGGCTCACTGGGAGAAAGTACAAAAAGGTATCATTAAATGCTAACATTTGGTTTGTGTTTCAGTATATAACTGACCTCATCAATGAAGGACTTCACCAGCGTATCTTTGTTCATGACATCTTGGAAGATGTTTCTAAAAAAAAAAAAAAGGGACAGGAGATTTGACAAATACAATTGTGAAGGTTATTTAGAGAGAAAAGGTATCTAGTGCTCCATGCTGCATACACGGAAGAGGAGCTTACAGGTCAGGAGTGAAGCTCTGCTCCGCGTGGATGACGCTCTCGGGGGCCAGGTCCTCCTCGCTCACCGCTCTCCATAGCGCGCTGAGCTCCGAGCGCATGTAGCGCCGCTGGTTGTAGGTGTGCTCGTGGCACGGCGGCATCTGCTTCACCGTGTTGATGTCCACGTCGATGTGGGTGGTCGGGTAAGGAGAGTAGAGCACCTGGCGGAAGGGCAGCACAAAGCTACCTGCCGAGTCCTGCAGGTGAACATCAAATTAGAAGATTACATTAGGTTCGATTCTAATGTTTTGTCATTTCACAAGTACAGTACAGAGAAAATAATAACCATAACCAGAGTGCAAATGTTAGAGTAAAGTGCCTGGTAATATATAATGTACAGTGGTTAAATGTTAGATGTAAAAACAATCTAGGTATAAAAACAGGTATACAATTACTTATAGAGTAGATATGAGATATGTGCCGAAACATTGACTCATATGGTATATATATACACTCATATGGTATATATATACTCATATGGTATATATATACCATATGAGTATATATATACTCATATGGTATATATACACTCATAATATGGTCATATTCAGCAGTAGATCAATACAGAAAAACTGCTGTTTTGGTTCAGAATTGCCACATCCTTTATCTTATCTCCCAGCTGTAGGAATAGCTGACCTTTGGTTAAATGCAGAGAAATTCCTTTCGCTGTACTGTACTTGTGCTATACAGTGACACATTTGAATAATTATTATTATTATATGAAAACAGTAGAAATTCTCAAATTGGGTCATGAAATAATGGTTTGGCTACCACTAATAACAACATGATAATAACCTTGTTGTTTTAACCTAATTATTTGTATTACTATTTGCTATTCCTAAGGTACACCGCACGCTGCAGTCTTGTACTACAGCACTAGAACTTTTTGTCGCTGATTGATTATAATCTCATTGTTCTAAACCTCACTTGTAAGTAAGTGGCTTTGGATGAAAGCTAAATTAATAAATGTAAATAGGGAAGAGGGAATAAAGAAACAAACAATCTAGGAAGTACAATGTAGCATAGCATTAGATATGGTGCTACCTTGAGCAGTCCCTGAACAAACAGGCCAGTTTCATACTTGAAGGAAGAGTCGGCTTTGCAGAGACGTGAGCACTTTCTTTCAGACGGAGTGAGGAAGAGGCACAGCGTCCGCACAATCTACATCATGTTCATCAGCACAACAACAGGAGACACATTTACAGTACTGTATGCCCTAGTTAACAGCTGGGAAGATAACAAGACTGTCTACACCAACAACACCTCCCCAAGAATAAAGATAAATGTTTTCCCATCTTACAAGACAGGCCAGACAGACAGACAGACAGCTATAGATAGCTTTAGATAGATGCACAGATGCTAAAACAAATATGCTCTTGATATATCCCACCTTTTTACATTACACAAAATGTATCAAAACTAACAGAACACTGCAGATCCCTTATTTACCTTATTGACTTTATCCGGGTTGCTCCCAACCACCATGGAGCAGCCGCAGGTCTGAAGATGAGAACTGATGGCTCTGAGATCACAAACACACATTGGACAGAATGGGCGTGAGAAGCTTTTCTCCCCATTTGTGTACGTCTTAATGCCTCCTGAGGTGCTTTAACAGCTTTCTGCATCTCTTGTACAACCATTGGTTATTATGGTATAGAGTTCCTTATTTTGGTTATAATAGAGCTCCTTCTATTGGTTATACTAGAGCTCCTTCCATTGGTTAATAGGGTATAGAGTTCCTTCTATTGGTTATAATAGAGCTCCTTTCATTGGTTAATAGGGTATAGAGCTCCTTCTATTGTTTATAATAGAGCTCCTTCCATTGGTTATTATGGTATAAAGCTCCTTCCATTGGTTATTATGGTATAGAGCTCCTTCCATTGGTTAATAGGGTATAGAGCTCCTGCCATTGTTTGTTATGGTATAGAGTTCCTTCTATTTGTTATAATAGAGCTCCTTCCACAGATTTTTATGGTATAGAGCTCCTATTGGTTATTATGGTAAAGTGCTCCTATTGGTTGTTATGGTAACATAACATAAGTTATAATAGAGCTCCTATTGGTCATTATGGTATAGGGCTCCTTCTATTGGTTATTATGGTATAGAGCTCCTATTGGTTATTATGGTATAGAGCTCCTATTGGTTGTTATGGTATAGAGCTCCTATTGGTTATTATGGTATAGAGCTCCTATTGGTTATTATGGTATAGAGCTCCTATTGGTTATTATGGTATAGAGCTCCTATTGGTTATTATGGTATAGAGCTCCTATTGGTTATTATGGAATAGAGCTCCTTCTATGTGTTATAATAGAGCTCCTTTGTTATTATGGTAAAGAGCTCCTATTGGTTATTATGGAATAGAGCTCCTATTGGTTATTATGGAATAGAGCTCCTATTGGTTATTATGGTATAGAGCTCCTATTGGTTATTATGGAATAGAGCTCCTTCTATGTGTTATAATAGAGCTCCTATTGGTTAATATGGTATAGAGCTTCTTCTATGTGTTATAATAGAGCTCCTTGGTTATTATGGCAGCATTTCCGAGCCCAATGCAGAAGCCGACGGTATGCTCATAAAGGACAGTGGATGGCTTCAGTGGAGCGGAGGTGTAAAGCAAAGCAAGCATTCTCATGAAATCCCTTCACAACAAGCAGGACACCATCTACCTGCTACACCATCTACCTGCTACACCATCTACCTGCTCCACCATCTACCTACTACACCATCTACCTGCTACACCATCTACCTCTACACCATCTACCTGCTACACCATCTACCTGCTACACCATCTACCTGCTACACCATCTGCCTGCTACACCATCTGCCTGCTACACCATCTGCCTGCTACACCATCTACTTGCTACACCATCTACCTGCTACACCATCTACCTGCTACACCATCTACCTACTACACCATCTACCTACTACACCATCTGCCTGCTACACCATCTACCTGCTACACCATCTACCTGCTACACCATCTGCCTGCTACACCATCTACCTACTACACCATCTACACCATCTGACTGCTACACCATCTACCTGCTACACCATCTACACCATCTGACTGCTACACCATCTACCTGCTACACCATCTACCTGCTACACCATCTACCTACTACACCATCTACCTGCTACACCATCTACCTACTACACCATCTACCTGCTACACCATCTACCTGCTACACCATCTGCCTGCTACACCATCTACCTACTACACCATCTACACCATCTGACTGCTACACCATCTACCTGCTACACCATCTCCACCATCTGACTGCTACACCATCTACCTGCTACACCATCTACACCATCTGACTGCTACACCATCTACCTGCTACACCATCTACCTGCTACACCATCTACCTACTACACCATCTACCTGCTACACCATCTACCTGCTACACCATCTACCTACTACACCATCTACCTACTACACCATCTACCTGCTACACCATCTACCTGCTACACCATCTGCCTGCTACACCATCTACCTACTACACCATCTGACTGCTACACCATCTACCTGCTACACCATCTACACCATCTGACTGCTACACCATCTACCTGCTACACCATCTACACCATCTGACTGCTACACCATCTACCTGCTACACCATCTACTTGCTACACCATCTACCTGCTACACCATCTACTTGCTACACCATCTACCTGCTACACCATCTACTTGCTACACCATCTACTTGCTACACCATCTACTTGCTACACCATCTACCTGCTACACCATGTACCTGCTACACCATCTACCTGCTACACCATCTACTTGCTACACCATCTACTTGCTACACCATCTACTTGCTACACCATGTACCTGCTACACCATCTACCTGCTACACCATCTACTTGCTACACCATCTACCTGCTACACCATCTACCTGCTACACCATCTTCTTGCTACACCTCCACACTGCGTCTTGGCATGTTGCATGTACTCACTTGTGGAGAAAGTCTTCATGACAGCTGTCCCCAATGTCATCGTCATTTAGAACGGTGTCTTTAATCTATCCCAACAGTGCAAAACATTTGGTAGAGAAAGAGTTAAATGGTTAATAAATAGAGGTTGTCATCAATAAATTGTTTATCACAATTATTCACAGATGACGTATCAGCATTTTTAGCAGCAGAAGCCGACTAATCTTCACCAACTTCAGTCGATGTCGATCTCTTTAGAATCTCATTACATACTGGTGCATATACCAAAGAGTGGGTATGGGTGGGTGGTCAAAGTGCATAAGGTGGATTGGTTTACAAATGGTGAGGAAACCAATTAGCCCAATCAGTTCCAAGGGAGATGAACAATGTATGTTCAGTGATTGCCCTGAAAGGAACGGTATGCCCATTGCAGTAGAAGGCAGGTGTGAGCAACTAGAGAACCTTCAATAGCCAAATGTTATATTATTATGATTAGGTATTCACATGTATACAGGTATCTGTATAGTAATCTGTACAGTATGTGTAGTATCTTTGTAGTATCTGTATAGTATCTGTATAGTATCTGTGTACGGTAGTATCTGTGTAGTATATGTTATATATAGTATCTATATAGTATCTGTATAGTATCTGTGTAGTATCCGTGTAGTATCTGTATAGTATCTATATAGTATCTGTATAGTATCTGTGTAGTATATGTTATATATAGTATCTATATAGTATCTGTATAGTATCTGTATAGTATCTGTGTATTATCTGTGTAGTATCTGCGTAGTATGTTATATATAGTATCTGTGTAGTACCTGTAGTATCTGTGTAGTATGTTATATATAGTATCTATATAGTATCTGTATAGTATCTGTGTAGTATGTTATATATAGTATCTGTGTAGTATCTGTTATATATAGTATCTATATAGTATCTGTATAGTATCTGTGTAGTATGTTATATATAGTATCCGTATAGTATCTGTGTAGTATCTGTGTAGTATGTTATATATAGTATCTATATAGTATCTGTATAGTATCTGTGTAGTATGTTATATATAGTATCCGTATAGTATCTGTGTAGTATCTGTGTAGTATGTTATATATAGTATCTGTATAGTATCTGTGTAGTATATGTTATATATAGTATCTATATAGTATCTGTATAGTATCTGTATAGTATCTGTGTAGTATCTGTGTAGTATGTTATATATAGTATCTGTGTAGCATCTGTTATATATAGTATCTATATAGTATCTGTGTAGTATGTTATATATAGTATCCGTATAGTATCTGTGTAGTATCTGTGTAGTATATGTTATATATTGTATCTATATAGTATCTGTGTAGTATCTGTGTAGTATATGTTATATATTGTATCTATATAGTATCTGTATAGTATCTGTGGATACCTTTGGTTTTTGTGGGGATTCTTTATTTATATATTTATTTTATTTTAGTTATTGTTCTTCTTCTTATTCTAATTATATTTTAAACACCCATATCTCAACCTGTGACTGTAAGAAGAGGAGCGATGTGTCACCCATGTTAGCATCCCGGGTCAATAACCCTGTTGTTTACCTTATTTCACATGCGGACATGTTGGCCTCACATTCTCTGTACTGTGAACAATTCAGCAAAACTCCCATGTGTGTGTGTTACTCACATCTATATCCTCCTGCACGCGGTGAGTCTTCATAGAGGCCAGTAACTCCATGATAGGAAGGATTTCTGAGCTCAGCACTGAGATGATGTTGTAACCCTAAAGAAAGGAAGCAGTCCACACCAGCCGCTGATTAAACAGTTCTACACTATACACACTAGGGTGCATCAAATTGCAATGCACATTTTTAATCTCAGCATATCAAAATGTCTGGGGTTGCATTTTGTTCGGACACATAAAAATTACTTTTGCAAAGTTTTGGAAAAATTCATTGAGATTTAGAGGTAAAACAACATGTGAAAAATATGAAAATGGGGCATTTAGTGTGTTTTCCTAGTAGTAAGGGAAACATAACAACATCTAGGAACTAAATCGTTACCAAGACATGTATTCACCAATGGATTTGTAAATACATGTTATAACATGTATTCAAATGTTGAAATTCAACTCCCACAAGAAACTGCTGAAGTTGGGTTAACCAGCCACCACGTTGCGTAAGGAAGTTGACAAACGCCAACTGTACAGTAGCGTGGCCATCCACCGTGCCGTGTGCAGTGCTCCCGGCCGTTGGAAGGTAACTGGAGTGTGTGCTGCACCAACTTGTAGTCGAGCATTCCTGCCCAGGAACGGTGGTTTGGCTCATCAGGAGTGTAGCGGGACAATGGGCCGCTGTCCTTAAGTGGCACCAGGTCCCAGTTGTCACCGAGCAGTGTAAACAATGTAACCTCTGGCGAGTGTGAAGTCTCTACCTTGAGGTCAGTGAAAATGTGGCTGAGAAGCCAGTGTGGTGCCGGCACCCGGACCAGAGAGCTGGATGGCAACGCAGGCTGCCGTGAGATGGCCAGTGTGTGACGCGGTGGTATCAAATGCCATGTTGACAACCTAATCGGTGCAGCACCACCCCTGCAACAGCTTGCATGTCAGCCGGGAGATGATCATTCCACATGGCTCGTCAGTTCCCTTCATATATGCTGGGACATCAAGCAGTTTGAGCATCGGTGTCAACTTGCAGTCCCAGTTCAGGGTGCACATGGGAGGTGGTGTCCACTGCTCGTGCTGTTCCTCACTGATGGTCTCCAGTGTGTGGCGGTGCTCGGTCTGCCGTTGCGTAGGATGTGGAGACCTTTGACCAATTGCCATCTGACTCAATCAGGCCGTGGGTGAAGGCAGACTGCTGCATTGGTGTGATCTTCAACCGGTTAGCCAGTGACACAAGACTGGGCCAGCTGAGGATGTCTGATGGAATGAAGGCTGTAGTGCCAGTCTTCTTATGCTTGCGGGTGTGTTCTCCGCCGGTGGGTGTGTTCTCCGCCGGTGGATTAGCTGTTTTATCGTCATTGCATCCTCATCACCGTTGCTTTGTCGCCATGCTAGATTTCGCAGTAATTTCTTGCTGCTCTTTGGTTAGGTGTGCCTGCTAGGCTGCTTCGCGCTTCTGTCGCCGCTCTCCCTTGGATTGGTATCAAACGCTCCAAACATGGCCACTCTGTCGCTCTTCATGCAGAGTCCAGCCGGGGCTCCATTGCAACTACCGGTCGAGCTAAAGCCTCACTGGAAGGCCTGGCCTGCATAATGTGTCGAGACATGCTGCTACATGGGTTTCTTCTTCTTTGTCACACGGTCTTGTTTCTTCTTCTTGAAACCAAACATAGAAACCAAAGCCCAAAGTGATGGCACCAGAGAACCACATCAAAACAAAGCGCTTTTTCATGGCTCTCCAACGGGTGCCAGTTACCCCCTTTTGCCATACAAGCTGCTGTGCTGTTACACCTCTAGATCACAACGTATTGTAAAAATATTTCTTGTTTTTGCATGGATGGTAACACTTTGAGCACCCAGATCAATATGCTGAAATTGTGTATTTTGATGCACCCTAATACACACCATGTTAGGTTTTTTCCAACATAGTTACTAGTCATTCATCATAAGCAATGCCATGTCATATACTAGGGCTGTATGATATGGTTAAAAAAGTTATATTTCGATTCTGATATTATTCCCTATTATATTGTGGGAATTAAAGCTGGGAAATATATTGATATTGTGACATGAATATCGTCTTAGATTTAGGTGATGTCATAAGTTGTTGTCATGTTCATGTCATGTTCTGAACTGACCAGACTGTTCAAACTGTTCTATGATTTGCCTTTACCCACTAATTCATTATATCCACATTACGGACAATTATTTACTCGCAATACCAACATCGAGGTATTGGAAAAAAAAGACCTGGACATTTTATTTTCTCTCTTAAAATAATGGGACATTTGTTCAGGTCTTCTAACATCTGGAGGAACAAGTTGAAGGTCAGGCCATAATGGCGGTATACATTTACATTAACTAAACATGCTATACGGGTAAATGATATGTATAATACTTAGAAATGACAACCTTCTGCATCCAAATCCTTCCCTTGCGGATGACGTGTTGGAACCTCTCCACGCAGATAGCATGGAGGGGGAGGTAGAAGGCCAGCTCGGTCTGAGGCAGGATGATGGAGAGGGCGCAGGTGTTCTTATCGCCCTTCAGCTCTCCATCGAAGATCAGGGACACAATGATGACGCCTTTCTCCGCCAGGACAAAGAACTTGACGTCCACCGCCCCGCACTCGGCACTGCGCAGGATCTCTCCGTTCAGCGTGTGGTTGGCCAGGAACGTGATCTCTCCATCACTGAGCAGAAGAGACTGGTCCCCCCTGGGGGCCCAGATGTGACGCACACGGGGACCCAGGATGTTGTCCCAGTAGGCAAAGGTGGCGGCCAGCAGGGGGCACTCTCCGTCCAAGGGGACCTCCGTCTTGGCCACGGCGGGGGACTGGGGTGGGTACCCGGAGGACATGGCGGCTGCTTGGGGTCCTCCTTAGGGTCCTTAGGGGGCGGAGGACGGAGGTCTTCAGAAGTGTGTGCTACTAACCCTGGACCACACATGTACTAACCCTGGACCACACATGTACTAACCCTGGACCACACATGTACTAACCCTGGATCACATGTACTAACCCTGGACCACACATGTACTAACCCTGGATCACATGT
Organism: Muraenolepis orangiensis; assembly: GCA_027704905.1. Lineage (NCBI taxonomy): Eukaryota > Metazoa > Chordata > Actinopteri > Gadiformes > Muraenolepididae > Muraenolepis > Muraenolepis orangiensis. The sequence goes on from CM051016.1 coordinate 2,620,917, forward strand.
ACTAACCCTGGACCACACATGTACTAACCCTGGATCACATGTACTAACCCTGGACCACACATGTACTAACCCTGGATGACATGTACTAACCCTGGACCACACATGTACTAACCCTGGATCACATGTACTAACCCTGGACCACACATTCAGGAGGCGTTTTGGACGTATGTGTAAAATAGACCATTAGTTATACTGCTGGACATTCGTAAACAGAATAATAATACTAATAATACCTCATACAACGTAACATAATGTAGAATTCAGAAGCCACATTTTAGCAACCTGCTTTTATACTATTACGATATTGTTTTGAATCTTACCACAACGTTCTCTTCACACAAATATCGTCCCACTTGTTACTAAAGTGCTATTGTGATAACACGGAGGGGAGCCATGTTATGGTCATGGGTTATGTCGGTCCTCCCAGCCTTCTTCTTCTTCTCCTTCTTGTTTTAACGTAGTTCAGACCGCAGCCCGGCACAGTGCTGCCGCCCACAGGTTTGGAGGGCCCAAGATTCAAGATACAAGATATTTTATTGGCCATTTGTACAATGTACAAGTACAATGGAATGCTACTCCCCATTCCCTCCCGCAGTATGACATTCTAAAACAATACTATACAAATGATGTACACAATACAAATGAACATACAAAGAACAAAGTGACTGAACGATGATATAGAAATGTTTGGAATTGTCCAAAAATATTAAAAGCATTTAAAGTGCCAGTAGAGCAGCAGCATCATGAATAATGGGAGGGAGCGAGAGGAGGTGTACTCCTGAAGAAGGTCAGCCCGATAGGGGGGGGGGGCAGGTTATGTAGGGCTTTGTAAGTGAGCAGTAGGTTTCTGAAGTTGATACGGGATTGAACAGGGAGCCAATGCAGTTGGATGAGGACGGGGGTGATGTGTTCAGAGGACTTGTTGCGGCTGATCCGGGCTGCAGAGTTCTGTATGATTTGAAGTTTATTGATGAGTTTGTTGGGAATGCCTGAGAGGATGGCGTTACAGTAGTCGATGCGGGATGTGAGGAATGCGTGGACCAGGACAGTGTTTGATTGAGACAGGGATGGGCGGAGTCTGGAGATGTTGCGTATGTGGAAGAAAGCAGTCCGGGTGATGTTATTTATGTGAGGTGCAAATGAGAGGGAGATGTCCAGGATGACACCAAGGCTCTTGACTTGGCCGGAGAAGGGAATGGAGTAACCATCAATGATGAGGTTGGAGGCAGGGGAGGATGGAGTTTTGGAGAGGGTGGTTTTGGTGCGAGCAAGGTTTCGGTTTTGCTGCCGTTGAGTTGCTGCTGAATACAGTGCAGTACAGTGCATAACAGTGCAGTAACTATAATGAGTCCAGAAAGTCCAGCAAACTATGATAGTGTAATGTAAATGACAATGTTATGATAAAAAATATTTTTGAACCTGGTAGTCGGATGTTGTGGAACCGGTGACCAGACGGTAGGGGGGAGAAGAGATGGGGTGGTTGAGGTCCTTTGTGATGGAGATGGCCTTCTTCCTACATCTGGTCCTACAGATCTCCTCAATGCATGAAAGTGCACACCCGATGATCTTCTCTGCCATCCTCACGACCCTCTGGATGTCTTTCTTGTCCTGTGCACCATGGTGTTGTCGTACCACATGGTGACGCCACCCGTCAGGATGCTCTCTACGGTGCCACGGTAAAAGTTCACTGGCCACCTTTAGCCAATTCCGCAGAGCATAGAGCATAGATGCGCTGGTGTGCCTTCTTCAGCATGACCTCCGTGTTGCGGGTCCACACCAGGTCTGTAGCATAATCTCCCTAATCTCGGAAATCTCCCTAGCGGGAGCTTATAGAATCACCGCGCTCGTGAGGAGAGCTACTGAGCAACTAAGACCTCCTTTACAGCTGGCATTAAAGTACAATACTGGTCAATCGTAAAATGTCTACTGGCTTCACTAAAACATCTGTTACATCCAATGCCAATATACTTTGTGGTTAGATATTAGTTAGATATTAGCCACTTCAACATTATATGTATTTGCTTTTGGAGCGGAACATGGCTAAATCGACTTTCTGAACCTGGGCTCCATCCCTAGGGAGTCAACCATTGTAGAGTGGATGTGATGTCATACTTCATTGCACTTCCCATTCCTGGTGCAGGGACTCAGGGTTCAGACACTCCAGGTCCCCAATCACTTCCAATGCCAAAAGAAGTCCAAGCACAGTTTTATCCTTTTTCAAACCTCTTGCAGTCCTGTTTCTCTCACACCTGTGTCAGATCCATTTGATGCCATCTCTCAAGCTACACACAACACTTTCATAGTAAGACACTTCTGCTCTGATAGCTTTTCCTCACATTGTCCTCAGTCAGGCACAGTGGTCTGAGTGATGTGGACGGCCCTTCTGAACCTAGCTGCTATTGCTTCTTGGATTGTCCAGACTGTTGGCTTGAATTATAAAATTTAAATAACATAGCTTCCTAGAGCGTTTAGTTATTGAATCGCAGGGTCTTTGACAGAATACTTTTATGGTGTATGTTTTGACACGGTGAAAACAGAGAATTCATTTAGAAATGAGGGAAGCCAAAGCCATACGGTTTATACCAACTGTCAGAGGAAAACAGAGGACCCTATTTGACAGCTTTTGAAATGTGGCTTGTCTTCAATATCCATAAGACTTTAGTTTGCACTGTTCTTAACTGTTATATCACTCTGCTACTAACTCTGTCTACATCGGGATCAATTTCTTGAGGCTGGCCATCATGTATATTTTAGATAATCCCTAGCATTGTATTCTTGCCCATGTTATAATAACCTGTAATAATAATGTATAGGCCTGTAACAATTATTGGATGTAATCTTGGATTATTTTTTGAAGCGTGATTAAAGCATTTTAAGGTCAGGCAGGGCCAAAGCATATGGTCAAACTGTTGTATGGCTAGCCTAGCCACTTCGCCAACTGCAAAATATAAGCTTCCTTACAGACACAAATGACCTGCCAATTCAATAGATGTTACCAGATGAACCAGACGACTTTAGCAAGCAGGAAAATGAAGAACAGCTGCTAAACAGTGCGTATCATAGAGTTATCCCTAGAGCCTAATTTGTGCCAGGGCTAGCCGGAGCTGTGCGCTGGCAAATGCCAAGAATCTGATTTTGCGCTGCAGCCCCGTGTTCATGAATATCTACAGTGTGACAAGGCGTATTTTAAACTGGTACTAAACAACTTTACGTCCAGTCAACATTACAAGAGTAGGTGCGCGAGGCCTCAAGCCAATCAGAGCCTAACATGTAAATATACACACACACACACACACATGCACACAAACAAACACACGCCCACACACACAGACTGGCAATAAAAATAAATTTAGTTAGCTACTGATAGCAAGCAGACAAAACAGATTCCCTGTTAATGTTAACGCAGCACAAAGCTGGTTCCTGTTTATAACTCTTGTTACTCAGTGGGGAGGGCATGAGAGTGGAAGATGGATGTTTCAGAATATTTAACAAATGTATTTCTACTTGGCCAGTATACTACACTAATACACAGGTTGGATTTTGACACTTTGACGAAGGACGTTGGTGTCCGGACACAACGTTTTAGCTTGTATTGGCTACACGATACGTTTTGTTTCCATATTTTCCATATTCCATATTTAGGATCAGCTGGGCAGCCCTACGGGGATAGAGCTGTAGAAGAGTCTTAATTAGAGCTCCAATAGGATCAGCTGGGCAGCCCTACGGGGATAGAGCTGTAGAAGAGTCTTAATTAGAGCTCCAATAGGATCAGCTGGGCAGCCCTACGGGGATAGAGCTGTAGATGTCTTAATTAGCTGCTGCTGCTTCCCGGTAGAGCACATTATTACACATGAAAAACGGTTTAAACTACATACCAAAACATACATTTGTTTGAAAAACAAAGAATATATATATTTTTCATTTTGACCGAAAGAGACGATTATGTTGTTAATCACAATCATTTATGAGACCAGTCCACCAGCTTTTGGGGGCGAGGAACAGCTGCAGGGATCTGCATCCACCTTCGCCGAGAGCACAACTGCCGCCTTTTTTGATGACGTGATGGCCAAGAAAACCACCAGGAAAAAAAGATCAGCCAGCTCCCGGCAATCCTTGATGGCGGTGTTGGCCATCGCAGACAGCTGCCTAAAAACAGTTGGATGCAAAGGAAGTCAGGCCTGTGGTCCCCAAGAAGTTTCAGCATCATGTCCATCAGTTCAGATGACTTGCTATCGCCGAGGCCTTGAATAGTGTCAAACAGTTGGCCGGCTCGTCGGCAAGCTGAAAGGTATTCAGTTGGTTAGACTTGAGCGCCTACTGATGAGTGCCTGTTGTGATTAACCAGCTTGGTTGTAACAGGGACTAGAATTATTCCAGAAATTGGTAAGAACTTACTTCATAACCTTTCAATTTTGAGTGCAAATCCTTCACCAAGAATTGGCAAATGCTTTTATTTTAAACATTTATACACAATACATGTATACATGGCTATAGCATAAGTGTGCATGCTTCATGTCATGCCTTAAAACCGGTAAACACACACCTAGTCATTGATTATCCCTTACTTATTAATAAGACATTGTAACAGCTGTTACCCACTGACACTTAACGGTTTGTTACAGCGGCCGTAGCTGTGAAGACACAGGACACCAACGCACTACAATGCAGAGGGGGACTCTTGAGAGAGAGATATGTTAACAGGACACTGACGGACACGTTTACTTTCAATTAAAACAATGTCTAGGGATATTTCAGATATAGTTCTTGATATTGGTAGGGGCACATCCCTCCCATCCATACCCTCTACTCCCTTCAGTCTGGCCTTGGATGGGCAGAAATTTATTTCCAAATATGGCCGCGACCTTATGTTGTTCAAAAAACTCCAGCTAATCAGATTATTGCTTGTGAATTTGCCAAATGCAGTGGGAAGTAAAGCAAAAACATATTGTATTCTGAGAAAAGCCTTCCGTGATGACTGTTCATCTTTAAACATTGTAATTCAGTCTATTTTGGACAAAAAGCTTTAACGTAAAAAAAGTTTGGGTCGCTACACTTTCCCTTGGTGGTGAAATTGTTATTATTTCATTCAGCAGACTTTGTCATTGGTCATCCACCATGGGCAGACTGCGGCTCTCCTCGCGCTTCATCACCTGGAAGTCCCTCTCCGGGCCGCTGATTGGTCCTGGGGGTTTGCAATTTTATGAAAAAAAGGTTTTCAATGGGATCAAGGCCAAACCGAAAGAGAATGTGAACGTGTGAGGCTAGTTAGGTCAGTCTGATCTGAGCATTGTGGGTCACTTACTACACATGTACACATTATAAAATATAATATAATGTGTACACATGTACACATTATATTTGCTCACAAAGACAATGCGACTACAGTTGTAGGGGTATAAGTACGATTTATTTCCTTTTGAAAAATACCCATTGATTTGTCATATGAAAACATGTATACAACCTTCAACATTATATCACAATATAATCACATGTTGACACCCATGTCCTGGCATTACAAATAATTATATTCATAATTTACTCAACATTAAAAACAGAAAACTTAAACAATACAATAAGAATTAACTACATCTTTCAAATGTCATATATTAAAACAGCCCCCCCCCTCGGTGCCCCAGGGTCAGGAGAGTAGCTTAAAGTCGCTACATTCAAACAGCGGGAAACATACAGTGGTTAACACATTTGGTTCGTCCACCAGCTGAGGATTTTGGTATGAAGTAGGGAGCTGACAAGAAAATCTGCTTGATATTTATATATATATTCATATATATATGTGTGTATATATATATATATATATATATATATTCATATATATATGTGTGTATATATATATGTGTGTATATATATATAAATATATATATATATATATAAATATATATATATATATATATATATATATATATTCATATATATATTCATATATTTGTGTATATATATATGTGTATAAAATTGGGCTAAATATTTCATTTCTGTATAACATTTGTGTAGTACTGAAGGTGGGGCTGTAAAAATATTTCACTTTTTAAATATTAAAGAATTTGGGTAAATTACTTCTAGCTAATTCTGTATTCATTCCAAATGGAACAAATGTTCTAGTTTTAAATTTCTGCAGCAGTATTGTTGCCAACAGTGACGATTCTGTTGTTACAATTAAGGGCTTAAAATCAAAGGCTTGGAAAATAGTTGTGGACCCTATTATCCTGTGTAGTCGCCCTGTTCAATCAGAAAGGCAATGCGTGCACATGCACATAGAAACACACACACAGATGCCACACACACCAACACACACACTCACCAGACAACCTTACACACAGACTCAAAAGGCACACACACACACACACACACACACACACAGCTTTCATACTGCAGCTAAAATGGGTAAATTGGGCCCGACGAGGCAATAAGGAGCGGGACCTTGGTGACCTCCAGCCTCACAAGGTCGTCCTCTGGAGTCAACAACATCATTACTCATCACATCACCACACAAACACATGCCTAGTGCAGCATCATGACTCCCATATTGATATGTCGGTTATAGGATAATATTTAGTGTACTGTATGACAACATTATAAACACGTCCACAATTTCATGTCAGTTTGATATTCACATGTCCACTTCATCACTAATTCACCTTCATATTGACAGCCACTATATTAGTACATCACTTTTCATTTTTTTCACAAATCCACTGGATCCTATAGAAAACTATTTTTTTTGGCAGATATGTGTGCTGTGTTTTTCATGTTGCCGCAATGAGAACCGTTTCAACCTTTGTTTGATCAAATCATTTTCATGTTGACGCGCCGAGGGCCACTGGATTCTATCACCTCCGTGGCGTTCCCGTTTGACCTCCGTGGGACATACTCAATGTCAAAGTTGCTCTTGTGGCGACCTTTCCCTCTGCTCCAGATGAACAGCAGGAGGAAGCAGAAGATGACCACACCGAGGAAGGACAAGCAGCCCATGGCTGTAGATATGATAATGGTCTTTAGGTCTATGGGGTATGTCATGTTATACAGGACTGTTTCGTTTCCCCAGGTGGTGTTGGAGTCTGTCAGATAGTTTGAACTCCTGTTATAAAGCCATCTATCGCTAATTCCCAAGCTCTTCACTGCCAAAGAGGCAGACAGGCTAGCATTTCCAGCAGCATTACTGGCAATACAAAGATATACTCCACTGTCATGCAACTCTGCGGCCTTGATCTCTAGTGTACCGTTGGCGTGAACCTCCACCCTGCCACTGCTTTTGGCTGTAATGTGGCGTCTATGTGGTGTGACCCAGACCACAGACGGTTGGGGGGCCCCTTCTGCAATGCAGCTTAGATGAGCAGGCTGGCCCTCATCTGCCATGAGCAGCTGGGTGATGTTTGGTCCGATCCGGGGCCGGGTGCAGGTGACGTATCTTGACACCAGCGGTTCCTTGAGGTCACGCAGCAGTTTTCCAATTAGACGCTCGGGGGCAGTACACTCGGGCTGGGCATCGAGGAGCTGCAGGGAGGGGGGCTTGCGATCATTCACCAGCCACAGCAGACGGCAATCACATACCAGTGGGTTCCCACCCAGACACAGCTTATGGAGGCTTTGAGGTGAGGCAAATACACTACTTTCTAATGAGTCAAGGTGATTCTGGGATACATCCAACAGCTGCAAAGCGTTGAGACCTGTAAAGGCCATGGGCTCAATAGACATCAGCTGTGCCCCTTCTAGCCGTAGCTCTAGCAGGTACGGATGTTGGCCCAGCTCCCCCTGCTGGATGTGTCGGATACGGCAGTAGGACAAGTTGACATGTGTGAGATACGGCAGGTTGCGCAATGCCACGCCAGGGAAGGAGGACAGATTGGTGTTGGTGATGGACAGCGTTGTGAGGTTGAGGCCATGAAGCGAGAGTGGCGGAACCGTTTCCAGCCAGGGCCAGGAATCTATTTCTAGGTGGCGTAAATTGACTAGCCTCTTGAAGGAATACGGCTTCAAGAAACCTATGCTGAGATGCAGCATGTGCAGGTTCACCAGGCTGTGGAGGTGGGTCAAGGCTTCTGTTGGGACTACTGTTAAATTGGAACGCTCCAGAGTTAAAGTGCGGAGGGCCTGTAGTCCAGTGAAGGCCCGTTGAGAAATGAACACTAGCTCATTGTCACCGACCTCTAGGGAGGCCAGCCTTCGCAGATCGTGGAAGCCATGGTCCAACAGAACCACCAGGCGGTTGTGGCTGAGGTCAAGGTGGGTGAGGTTTGTGAGACCTGATAGCACACCGAAAGGGATCAGCTGAAGCAAATTGTTACGGAACGTAAGGAAGCGCAGTGCAACCTGAAATCGAAAGGATCCAGGCTCTACTGTGTTGATGAGGTTATCGCTCAGATCTAGGTCCTCCAGCTGCTGGAAGGAAGAGAAGTTGTCAGGAGTAACGCTCCGTAGTTTGTTCTTGCTGAGGTCCAGGGCACGAGTCTCAATGGGAATACCCTCAGGAGCAGAGGGCAAGCGCTTGCGATGGCAACTGACAGACTTGCTGTGGGCAGAGCAGTCGCATCGGGCAGGGCAGCACAGGGCCGAGGCGGCCAGCAGGAGCAGCAAGGCTCCGCCCTGGAGGAGGTGGTGAAGCACAGCTGGCTGTGGCATGACTCCTCTACCCACGCTGCCCTCTGTCATGGCTCAGCTCCTGGTCCATATACACATCCATCACTGTCAAGTCCTGCAACATACAAAGAAAAAAAACTGTATTGGTCAATTGTACACACTTTATACACTGTTGAGCTGATTTGTTATAGGCCAACAAGTTGGACTGGCTCCATTAACCAAAACTGTAATTTATAATAGGATATCATTACATTTGTGCTTTTGACCACTTTTGAACTGAAAATCTAAATGTGTTAGGGATTTGGGTGGCAGTATGTGTGACTCATCAGGGTTAGATCCTAAGATAGGATCAGTAGAAAAGGTCATGTGTTCCTTCCTGTGTGTCGGTCTCATAATATGCATAAGGTCACATTGTACCTTTAACAATAAAGCCTAAATACCCTTTTTGATTTAGATTTACAGTACCAAAGGTCACAAGTGACTCAATCAATGACTCTTATTAATATAGAATGATCTCTATTTTCTTTTGTGAGAATATTGTTTGTGTTCTCCTCCCTCCTATCTGGTACATGACTTCTACAACTGTCTGTCTAGGATGCAGAGTAACAGGGAGAGGGTGTAGCCTTGAGGGGAACTAGTAGAAGATGAGTGGATTTCATTAGTCTCACAGCGGTCTACAAAAGATAATCTAAGGTATACCGGTGGACTGAACAAACTCATGGATCTGAATATAAACATGAACCTGATTCACCTGTCTACATCTACATGTCTACATGTATGTGTGTGACGATGCTGACAGCGAATGAGAATCATGTCTTGGGTTTCTTCAAAGATGCTGCCTGGCTTAACATGCTGTATGTATCAGAGGTTCAGGATGAGCCACATTGTGACAGTGCAAATCAACGGAAGATGCTGAGACTAGGGCTCCATTAACTCTGGCTCACTGAGAACTATAAGGGACCAATTAGGAAGTCCAAGAGCCACCCAAACAACCTGAATGAAATAAGTCTCTCAGCAAGAAAGGTCCAATTAATTAATTCAATCGCTGCGTTAAAACTGTTTAAATACAGATATGCTCTCTACAGTGCCACAGTAGAAGTTCATAGTCAAAGGGTGGCTAGTGAACTTCTACTGTAGCACCGTAGAGAGCGTCCTGACGAGAGGCGTCACCGTGTGGTACGGCGACACCATGGTGCACGGGACAAGAAAGCTATCCAGAGGGTCGTGAGGACGGCAGAGAAGATCATCAGGTGTGCACTTCCATGCATTGAGGAAATATTTAGGACTAGAAGTCGGTAAAAGGCCATCTCCATCCCTAAGGACCGCAACCACCCTGGGCACCATCTCTTCTCCCCCCTTCCGTCCGGTCGCCAGTTCGACAGCATCCGTACAGCAAGGACTACCAGGTTGGACGGACAGTTTTCCATAACATTGTCATCAATATTACATTATACTATCATACTTTTTCTGGACTCTCTGTACAGTATTTTTTATAGTATAGTGTTTTAGAAAAGTCATAATGCTGGAGGAGTAAGCATTCCATTGTACTTGTTGCATATGGCAAATAAAATAAATAAATACTAAATACCCTCCATCCACTCACCAGCTGCTGTCTCACCCTGGACCATTCTAAGCCATAAAGAATGATTGGAACATATGCTGACATTATTGTGTGAACATAATCACTAATTATTTTTTTACTACTTTTTCTGCCTGGATTAGCCTGGTCAGAGGTGCCTCAGCCCGGTTCACGTCCACGCCAACACATCAGGGCTCATTGACGCCAGCACCTTCAGAGATGAACATGTGTGTACTTCTGCACATGATTTGACTGCCTTAGCCAGCATGGCCTCATCCTTAACCCAGCCTAGTGCCAGTTGTCAACCATCGATTTCCTGGACCATCAGATCAATAACAATGGTTCCTCTAGGGAAGTTCCTGACTAATTTCCCTGACGGTTAACCGTCGTAAACGACTAGTGGTCTTGTAAAAAGCAGTGCAGGAAAATGCCTAGAAATCTTTCAAAATGAATCAGATTACAATCTAAGAGCCCCGAAACGGTCGGAAAATCCATTTGAAAAGCGTAACCTCATATTGTGCGACGTGCATTTGCAGTGGGCTCTCACATAGCGCATGTGCTCTGCATCACGCAGTGAGACTGGAAGGTAGGGGGAACACAGTGGGGGGTCTAGCTGTAGAAGTTTCAATCTAAATCATCATCCCACATAACACTTTGTCTGTCAATAGACGTGACAACAATGATCACATTTTTTCTCTTCTCATTCATTTTATCGATCGGCACTGAGTGAGCAAGCGGTTCAGGTGAGCAGCCGTTCGCTCAAACTCAGTCCACATCAAGAAAGTTAAGACATAAGTACACATGTAATCCGGCAGAACATTTCTTGAATTGATTGACAGAAGAGCTGAGCTCCTCTGTGTGTTGCAGCAGAGGTCAACGGGTCAGCCAAGCTCAAGTTCATACATCCACGGTTATTATTCTATATCGAATTAAAACACATACTGTATTATTCAATATTAATAATTAATAATAAAAACAAAAGTATGAACTAATTAAAGCACATACATCAATGGTTATTATTCAATGTTAATAATTAATAATTCAAATGAATAATCAATAATTAAAATAAAAAAGTATTAAAAAAAACACATCCATGGTTATTATTCTATATTTAATTAAAACACATACTGTACATTCATGCTTTTGTTCTGAATCGAATTAAAACAGATATAATTATTGTATTCATATGTATATGTAATGCGTGCTTCCACGATTTAGCCCTTATATCAGCAGAAAAGCTTTTTTCAGAGGGAGAGAAAAAAATCATCTACCGCACTATTTCTTGCTCCGCAGCAGCGACTAGTCGACTAGACGACGAGTCGTGCACATCCCTAGGTTTCACTATCGTGTTCATTTCCTCCTCCAATGCACAACGAGGCCCTACAACAGTTTCTCAGGATGGTCCATTTCTCCCCCTGCTTTAACCTGTGCACAGCGGACAGCATTAGGCAGCCCTCGTATGCTGTAAGGCTCGTAAGGCAACCAAACATCTGGTTGGAGGACATGATCAAAGCATGCTGGAATGCTAAGCAGGCTTCGGTGAACCTGCCCATGCTGGCACACTTGATTACCAATGCTGCCATCGTTCTAGCCACTGAGGCCTCTGAATAAGCAGCATTCAGGCCTGGACCGCGGCGTGTGTGTCCACCGCCATTAAGCCACCACTGCTGCCATTTAAAATGCTGGAGCGACCGGTTTGATCTTGTAAACATAGACCTGGTCAGGCCCCTTCCTCCTCTCCGCAGGTTCACACACCAACTAGCTATGGTCAGCAGGATCATAACTAGGTGGCTGGAAGCCGTATCTTTGGTATCAAAACCTCTGACGTGGCATGGGCGTCCAAGGACTCCAGGGACGGCTGTTTGAGGCACCATCAGACATTCTGTCCTCAGTTTACCTCTAAGCTCTGGGCTAAGATTGCCTGGGGTTTGATGCCAGTGCACAATTTTTCTGGAAGATTGTGTACTTGAATTGACCTCTCGGTCAATCCAAAGTTCCTGTGGACCTATGCCCAGAGTAATAAGTGCTCATTCTGATGAGACCTGAAGTCTAAAGACAAGTCCTTTGTTGAGGACATCGCGAGGGCTGGAGCTTAAAAGCCCAGATGGTAATTTCTTGTCTTGTCTCTTGTCTGATATGTAAAATTGAAAAACACTGAAAAGCAATCTCCTTTGTGTTTGATGGGTGCTCTGTCCATAAATGCTCCTTGACTTGCATATGCATATTGTGTTAGTTAGCTTTGAAAGATAACAAAAAGAGTACATTTTGGTATTGTACTATTATTGGTATTGGTAACAGTGAGAGGAAAGGTTGAGGTCATCATTCGATCTTACAACTTCCATTAGATCAATTCTCCATCTCAGGTTCAATACCCTTGTTGTAGACTACATTTGCTCAGGGCTACAGAGCTCAGGGAGACATACTGTCCTTTTAAAGGCCTGTTGCAATTATGTGGTGTCTGTATTGACCAGATTATTGACTGAAATGGTTGTGCATTAGGCTTCCTGTAAGGCCAGAATGGAACAATAAACAACACTTCAGCTATGAAACCAGGAACCCAATATCTTAGAATCATACTCTTTAATAAATACATACTTTTAATGTTGTAACAGACATATAACATTCGGATTATAAGGTAGGGTTGGGCAATAAACTGCTAACGATAATTATTGTAATATAATTCTTCTCAATAATATATTGAGATGGATCATAATATGGATAATTTGATAAAGTTCACTACAATTATTTTTATATATGTTGGGTGGAATCAGTGTTGGTTCAGTGTTGAGGCTGTTGTATTTTTCTGTATGTTATAAAGTGATGAACTACAGGTGAACAGAGGGGGACTGCAGTATTGATCATGTAAGAGTTGTATATGGCACATTTATGTCATGTATGTATCAATTATCCAATAGTTTTGCTTTTTAATGAGAAAAACATAATGAGATTTTCAATTAGCTTTGCACCATTACAATGTGGGTAGTATATGAAAATGAACAATAACCCTCCATTTTATCAGCATTCAGTTTTGAAAATTTGTTTACCTGCTAAAGATTACCGGGTGACGAGTTTGGTGTCATCCGGTGGACTTTTGCTGACTCTAGGGCTTTTGTTCCAACTGTTGTTCTCTGGTCATAAACGTTTCTATAATTCGTTTTGCACCTTTCTACAGCATTATACATACCCCACTTTACCATGGAGGAGGTGGTCTTCACAGACGACCTCCTCCATGGTGAAGTGGGGTCCAGTCTCACTGTGGGGGAGGTCACCCGTGGAGACATTGTTCTTGACGGGCAATTTGTGTATGTTTATGTACAGACAATGTGATCTGGAACTGCATTTAGCTCATGGCTATGTGTATGTAGGTGCCTTTCAGGTCAAACGTTTAAGTTGCAGTTGATTTGGGTTTCTGTAGGCAGTGCGGACCTTAGAACATTATGAAATACTCTTAAGCTCCATGTGTTTTATCCTTTGGTGAGAACCCTATCCTGGCACTCAGACGACCAGTTTCCTTCTTTAACAACATTTAACATTATGGTTTCAGCTGTCACTGAAGACTATAAAACATGTAATTAAATATATCCAATTTTTATTTATTATAAGGTATTAAAAAATACTTTTTTGTATTGTAGGAAACATGAAGGAAAGGAAAATTGTGTGTGCCATCTGCAACCTATATAAGCTACATATGTCACTGGTATCCAGTTACACTCAAAAGGCAAATATAATCAGATTTATTAATCTGTACCTCACTACTAATATTCAGATGTGTTTTGTACAGTACCCTGACAAAACAATCAAGCATTTGCATTTAGTGAAATTTTGAAGAAATTAAAAAAAATACTGAAACACTTGCTGCTTACAAGTGGTATCATTTAGACTTGAGAAACGTCCTGTGGTCCCTGGGCCGTGGGGAGGGACAGGAGGCTAATGAGGTCCCTGGGCCGTGGGGAGGGACAGGAGGCTAATGAGGCCTCTGGGCCTCTTGGGTACAGCCTGGAGGGGTTCTGAATGAGGAGGACATTGATGGTCTTTCACATTTCAGACTTTCAGACATCCATTTCTGTGTGAAGAATAGCAACTAGAAGGCTGTTGGATGAGCCATAAGGTAAAGGGCTCAATGGCTCCAGGTTGGGGGCTGATCTGAAGCAGCTTAAATGCGTTTTGCACAATTCCACACATATCATCCATCAGTCACTTTCTTATTGTTTTTCTGATCATGTTTGTGTTGTGTATAGTATTTTTATAGCATTGGGTTTTAGAAATGCATACAGCGGGAGGGATTGAGGAGTAAGCATTCCATTGTACTCTGTGATGTGATTGTGAATTTCAATCTTCAACTGACCATAACCTGGTTACCTGTGGCCAAATATATGACCAAATGAATATGCGCATCCTCACCTCGATAACAATGGTAACCTGATTACCCTGCCTCCCTGGGTGTCCCTCTGCTGAGGGAACTCATTCTCTTCCTCCCTCCTCCCTCGATATACAGGGAAACGATCAGGTTGGTTTGGGGATAGGATAGTAAACTATTAGATAGTAAACATTAAGGACAGTTTGTATCCCCAGGCAGTGATCTACTAGTGACCTACTGAGCAGCTAGGAGTGCTGCCACTATCAGAACATGCTTTAACATTAACATTATGCTATAACACTATCATACTGGACTTCTCTGGACTACTGCACTGTATTCATGATGCTGTTGCACTACTGGCACTTTAACTTGACAATCTTTTTGCACAATTCCAAAACATGTACATATCATCCATCAGTCACTTTGTTGTTATTTTTAAGTACATTTTTATTGTGTAAAGTTTTTTTAGAGTTTTGTTTTAGAAATTCATACTACGGGACAGAATGGGGAGTAAGTGTTCTATTGTACTTGTTGCAAATGGCAAATCAAAATGGTGTATCTTGTACAATCGACGAGCGGGAGACACAGTTTGGTGGAGGTGGGAAGGTGGTGGGAGGAGTCAGCTGAGCCATTGACCGGTGGACCATATCAACGCCCAGCTCCTGCTGCTTGGTCCTGAGTTAAATAGTTATAGTAATGATCAATTATTATGACCAATTATAAAAATGGGGGTGTGGAGGAACTGTTGCCAGACTACAGGAGAGATTTTGGGGAGTCGAGAGTTTCTTGTATGGTGGACATGGTGGTGGTGGCACAGCATATATTTAGTGGATAGATATTTGAATGCCATTAGAAGCGTTTTGAATGCCAGAATGGGGGGGGGTGATGTTTCCACACTCTCATCAGGACCCTGGCCGCTCTGTTTTGTATGCACTGAAGCGTCTGGAGTGTCTTGCCAGGGATCCCGATGAATAGTGTGTTGCAGTAGTCCAACTTGGACGAGACAACGGCATGGACCATCTACTGATGTGGACTCAAGGTGGGACTACCTTTTGCAAAAAAAATGTTGAGGTGGAAAGACGAGGTGTTTGCTATGGATGACCAAGGCCTGTGATGAGTAACACTTGCCAAGGGGGTGACTGAGGAGGAGAGGTTTCCACAGGCATCAGTGAGTTGGCTAATAGTGTTGGACTTCAGCCTCAGTTGTAATATCACTTAGTGTCTTATCCAAGTCCAGTTGTGTATTTGACTGCAGGCAGTGGCATTAGGTGGTATATAGTGGTATAAACTACTAGGCCTGTTCCTAGTAACCTTGGGATCAATGGATTTACCACAATATGCCACACATCTACCAAGCATCCAGTGTGGACTTACTGAGGCACTTGTACGATGCTTCTGGGACAGAACTGGGAAGTCACACATCAAACTAATCTTCTATTTACAAAGTGTACTCCAATGTCCCTCAGCAGCTATGTGCTGTCTACTCTGCTTCCAGTGGAACAAAATCCTCCATTTGGCTGGAAACTATGAGATTCATGGAGCTTGATAAGGGCACATTACTATGTGGATTACTACCATATTACCCTATACCGATTCATGTCTGGCATGTGTTTTCAATAAGTGTCATGTTACCACATCCTGCTCAATCTCCCTTCTGTGGTTAAATTGTTACGATCAATTGATCAATTGATTTTCTTTCCTGAAATACATCATTGTTCAGATTTAGTTTCTGTAAGTCGTCAATAAACAGTAAACACAGACTGTTCAAAGAGGGAGACACCCTTCCTCATTACGGTAACATGTAACTTATCCATTAGGCTGCCTTTTCTTATTATCTCCTGACAATAAGACTGTTGGCACATGTAACTCAAACCTTTATGCTTTATCAAGCAGGTGATCAGGCAAGAGACTTTCTAGCAGTATTGTTTGAATTCGGTGCGACACAATGCTTAAGAAAGGCTGAGCAGCAGATCATATTTCAGTTTGTCATTCAAACCACAAACCAACAAAGTGTGGTGGAAAGGGGCTTTACATGTGTTGATCTATAAAAGATATACAGATATATAAAAGATATACAGATATATAACAGATATACAGATATATAACAGATATATACAGATATATAAAATATATACATATATATAAAAGATATACAGATATATAACAGATATATACAGATATATAAAAGATATGTAGAGATATATAAAATATATGTAGAGATATATAAAATATATATATAGATATATCAAATATATGTACAGATATATAAAATAAATGTACAGATATATAAAATAGATGTACAGATATATCAAATATATATACAGATATATCAAATATATGTACAGATATATAAAATAAATGTACAGATATCTAAAATAGATATTAACAATATATACAGATATATAAAAGAGATATAGATATAGATATAGACATATATATTAAAAAAAAAATATATATATATATATATAGAGCAGTGGATACAGCACATCAAAATGTTGATTGCATATAAGTTGTTACAGAGCTGCTTGTTTTGCATGATTTTCTGCTTCAATTTCTGCTTCAAATTATTTCACAAGTCACTATTGAGCAGATGTGTTAATCTGTAATTCGGGCCTAGACCAGACTGGGAGCAGCCAGCCAGACACAGGCCTGCTCAAAGAGGGCTTCTGTGTCAGGGAGAAAAAGCTTATTTATGGATACATTTAAAGCTCATATAAGACAGTGATATTCCATAAACCAGAACAAACTGAGTGTGAATTTTACCCCATAGTCAGAGCATGACAC
This sequence comes from Muraenolepis orangiensis, assembly GCA_027704905.1. Taxonomy (NCBI): domain Eukaryota; kingdom Metazoa; phylum Chordata; class Actinopteri; order Gadiformes; family Muraenolepididae; genus Muraenolepis; species Muraenolepis orangiensis. Next base: position 2,638,226 of record CM051016.1, read on the forward strand.
AACACAAGAACTAGAATCCTATTGTTTTAATGAGCACACAGACTGTACCACTGTGTGGCTGCATGTTCCCCCGCTAGCTTCAATAGGACTTACTAAAACACTATCTTAGCCCCCATCTGCAATTCTAATGGTCTCAGAGCCCAGAGAAGCCCTGATACCCCAACAACAACACGGCCATCCATATCCATATTCAGTCATCCATATTCAGTGAGACCATTAGAATTTAGATGAAATTGCCTCCATAAAGTGATGCTTTAGATGCTCTTTTTAATTGATCCGCAAAAACCCTGAACACACCTTTCATCTATCTAGAATAACATTACTCAGCCGGCTGATACAATAGCACATTTAGCTGCCACTGCATCCTTCCTCCTCTCCCATTACCGGGGCTGTCTTCATGTTCATCTCTCCTCTCTGCTCCTTGCTCTCTCATGGGAGCAAACACACCCCTGACGGGTTGCCTTGGAAACACCTCACACGTTCCATCCTCTCTCTAGCAGGGCCTACATGCGGGCCGTCTTCAGTGTAAACTGGCATTTTATAACCGTGTTGATCAGAGAGGTAATACTTACAACCATGGCACACAATATATAGTGCACTAGTATTGTATTCTTCTATTATTTATGGAAAATAAATGTGCAATTAAGTTGGCTTTTCAAAGACCAATGCATTAAAGGATGCCATCAACATGCAAGAAAGACCCCATGGCTCCATTCTCCTCCATCTGCCGCATGCCTCAAACAAGTCTTCCTAAACGGTATCTTTGTGTCGCTGTGGGTATCAGAGTATAGTGGTATCAGAGTATAGTGGTATCAGTGTATAGTGGTATCAGAGTATAGTGGGTATCAGAGTATAGTGGGTATCAGTGTATAGTGGTATCAGAGTATAGTGGGTATCAGAGTATAGTGGTATCAGAGTATAGTGGGTATCAGAGTATAGTGGTATCAGAGTATAGTGGTATCAGAGTATAGTGGTATCAGTGTATAGTGGTATCAGTGTATAGTGGTATCAGAGTATAGTGGTATCAGAGTATAGTGGGTATCAGTGTATAGTGGGTATCAGAGTATAGTGGTATCAGTGTATAGTGGTATCAGTGTATTTGGTATCAGTGTATAGTGGTATCAGTGTATAGTGGTATCAGAGTATAGTGGTATCAGAGTATAGTGGGTATCAGAGTATAGTGGTATCAGTGTATAGTGGTATCAGAGTATAGTGGGTATCAGTGTATAGTGGTATCAGAGTATAGTGGTATCAGTGTATAGTGGTATCAGAGTATAGTGGTATCAGAGTATAGTGGGTATCAGTGTATAGTGGTATCAGAGTATAGTGGTATCAGAGTATAGTGGGTATCAGAGTATAGTGGGTATCAGTTTATAGTGGTATCAGTGTATAGTGGGTATCAGAGTATAGTGGGTATCAGTGTATAGTGGTATCAGTGTATAGTGGAATCAGAGTATAGTGGTATCAGAGTATAGTGGGTATCAGAGTATAGTGGGTATCAGTGTATAGTGGTATCAGTGTATAGTGGGTATCAGAGTATAGTGGTATCAGTGTATAGTGGTATCCGTGTATAGTGGGTATCAGAGTATAGTGGTATCAGAGTATAGTGTGTATCAGAGTATAGTGGTATCAGAGTATAGTGGTATCAGTGTATAGTGGTATCCGTGTATAGTGGGTATTAGTGTATAGTGGGTATCAGAGTATAGTGGTATCAGTGTATAGTGGGTATCAGAGTATAGTGGTATCAGAGTATAGTGGTATCAGAGTATAGTGGGTATCAGAGTATAGTGGTATCAGAGTATAGTGGTATCAGTGTATAGTGGGTATCAGAGTATAGTGGTATCAGAGTATAGTGGTATCAGAGTATAGTGGGGTTGGACATGCACTGGGCTCATTGAGTTACACGCAATGAATAGAGCTACTGGTAGATGGCAGTGTTGGAGGGAAGATGCGCTGTGCTCACACACACACACACACATCACACCTCATAGAGACCTCCGTCATTGAATACGTCACACAGCCTTTGTATGTGAAAAGGAAACTTGATCGATATAAACGAATTGTGTTGTATCATCTTGCACGTGATCAACAATGGACACATCGACACGTTAAATTCAACGATCAATCCCGCTAACGTCTCAATCAAACGCCACGCACACACACACTAAAGTTGGTCCTCTCCTCTCAGCTCATTAGCATATCGCATCTTCCCAGCGCGTGAGGGGGCTACGCCTTGTCGAGACTGACAAGAACCATCGCCGATGTATTTATAGTTTGTGTCGTGTGTGTGTGAGAAATATCGGTCGCAAAGACCGACCAAACCCCCCAGGTGGATGGGTGGATGTCGATGTTCTGTGTTAATGGTGTAGATGACAGTGGTCCTTACCTCGTCCCGGTGCCCGGTGCTGCTCCTCATCATGTCCAACTCCACCCCGACATCACTGACTCACAGCGCGTCGGAACACCGGAGATCCCTCTCTCTCGATCCCTCTCTCTCTCTCTCTCGATCCCTCTCTCTCTCTCGCTCTCTATCCTTCTCTCGATCCCTCTCGATCCCTCCCTCTCTCTCTCTCTCTCTCTCTCTCTCTCTCTCTCTCTCTCTCTCTCTCTCTCTCTCTCTCTCTCTCTCTCTCTCTCTCTCTCTCTCTCTCTCTCTCTCTCTCTCTCCGTCTCTCGATGCGAACAGCCTGCTGCGTCTTTATCTTTTAGGCTCTCCGTCTTTTCATTTGTCAATTGGTAGGGATGGTTTCCTCCATGTTGAAGGAGATATCGTCGAAACCCTCGGGTGTCAACTGAGCCACAGAATAGATGGAGGGAGGTAGTAGTAGAGGAGAGTCAGGAAGGTGGGGGTGGTGGTGGGGGTGGGGGTGGGGTGGTGGTGGTGATGGGGTGGGGTGGGGGGGTGGAGGTGGTGTGTGGGGTGGGGGGGGTGATGGGGTGCGGTGGGTGGGGGGGCGGGTGGTGATGGGGTGGGGGGGGTTGCTGATGGTGGGGGCTTGTCAAACACAATAGCCTCTTTCTTGCCGCCACCTGTTAACATCGTATCGCTACATGGAAGCCACAGTGTATCTTTAACTGGGATGTCTCTTAAGCCTTTATGTTGGTCTCTCTTGACACGTTTTCTATTTCACCTGCACGTCCCCCCTGGAAGCAGAGCGCCATCCCAGCCCGGTCCATCCCAGGGTCCATCCCAGGGTCCATCCCAGCCCGGTCCATCCCAGCCCGGTCCATCCCAGGGTCCATCCCAGGGTCCATCCCAGGGTCCATCCCAGGGTCCATCCCAGGGTCCATCCCAGGGTCCATCCCAGCCCGGTCCATCCCAGCCCGGTCCATCCCATCCCGGTCCATCCCAGCCCGGTCCCCTGCAGGTGGGTCCAAGGGTCGTTGGGGTTCTGGGTTGGAGGTGTTACAGGTGTGTCGCCCAGGTGTGTTTGAAGGCTTCTAACCCTTACCCACCATCAGTCATTTGAAATACCTTAAAAAGGGCAATACAACACACAGAATGAACTTTAGCACTTGCTATAAAGTGATTGCAGTTTTTTATGCCTCAAAATAGCTTGTTCATAGACGGACATTTGAAGTCGTAGGGATATAGTCATGTCTACCTGTTGAGATCGATTTAAAGGGCCAATAAGGTGCACTTTTCAACTATTCCAAAAAGAGATTGCAGCTCCTACCTTGTGGATGAAAGGCGGTTTGATGCTTCAAAATATATTCATTTAATTCATGAGGGTTATATTTTAAAGATAATAGCTTGGCCGGTCCCGCCAGTGGAAATGTATTTAAAGGGACAATACAACCAACAAGACATGATCATAACAACTGTTAATCATCGTGTTGTTTTGACTCTTTGACTGTTTATTATTATGACTATTAATTGTAATTATTATGATTATTATGATTATTATAATTATGATTATTATCATGATTATTATCATAATATTATCATGATTATTATTATTATTATTAACGTGGGAAGCGAAAGCCCTCGAGCTCTCTAGCTTCAGCGCTAGAACATATTTCATGTGTCGGGAGTAAGGTTTCACTGCACAGCGCCACCTGCTGGTGTCCGTTACATATACATCCACTGAAACAACACATAAAGTGTTATTATCTTTATGGTTATGAGGTGAGTATGTTGTTTTAATGATTGAAAATATTAATTTATCGATTTCTAAAAATATACATCAGCTTTATCACCAATTGTATGAAGTTAAATAGTGAGGGTGTAGTGCAGGGATATTCAACTGGCGGCCCGCGGGCCAAATCCGGCCCGCGGGGAGCTTTCTCGTGGCCCCTGGAACACAATCCATATTGTGTAAATGTAAAAAAAAAAATTAAAAAAAATTAAAAAAAATTAATTTTTTTTTTTTAGAATCATTTAAATAAATGTCAATATATGTTCGCTATTATGTTATCCGAATTAAATGTGTCCAAATTATTTCTCCCTCAATAGTTCTTAAAAGGCAATCTTGCATTGGACTGATCAGCGTGTAATTATCGTGACATCGTGTCAATCCTATCCTAATCCTCGTTACTCTCATTACTGATCCAAAATGAGCTGATGATGATTTTGTATTTATTTTACCATCACACGCCAATCCTAGACCTTTATGTTTAATATGTCAAATAACTGTTTCAGTCTGCAAGGTTGCTAATGTGAGGCGCCACTATGAGACCAAGCATGCTGCTAACTTCAATGCTGCTTACCCGCCTGGTAGCACAGCTAGACGTGGTAAAATAGAAATACTTAAATCTTCTTACACTGCATCAACCACTATTCTTACAACTGCTTATACAGCCCAGGAAAAGGCCACTGCTGCTTCTCTACGAGTGATCGCTTTAGCCAAAAAGAGAAAGACATTCACTGACGCTGAAGTTGTGTAGGAGGAGTGTACTCTGACACATTGGGAAGTCGAAGGTAGAGGTACTGTTTGAGGACTGTTTTTCAGCATTAATTCCCGATCTCAAATCTACAGAGTACATCGCTGTCAATGAATCGACTGATGCAACAGATACGGCACAGCTCTCGCTGTTTGTGAGGTACTTCGATGGTGACGTTTTTAAAGAGGAGTTGTTATGCCTTTTACCACTGATAACCAGCACTACAGGTGAAGTGATTTTCGCTGCAGTTTGGAGTTTTTTTGAAGAGAAGGGTTTGGATCTAGGTAAGATCAACCTTCTCGTTACCGATGGCTGCCCGTCCATGATTGGGAAAGAAAGGGGCTTTGCATCTCGCTTATGTGCAGAGCATCCCACAGTGAACACACTGCATTGCATCATACATCAATCAGTTCTGTGTGCGAAATTGTCAGGGGAGTTGAAAGAAGCAATGGAGACTGTCATAAAAATTGTGAATCATATTCGCTCGACGTCAGGTCTGCAGCACCGACTACTACTACTACTACTACTACAATAATAATAATAACAATAACAATAATCATTATTATTATTGCATGGTTGGTTGTACAATAACAATGGCATTTGTTCATTTTCGTTGTCACAGTCTTGTGGCCCTCGCCTTCAAGACATTTTACAATTGTGGCCCCCTTCCTAATCTAGTTGAATACCCCTGGTGTAGTGATTGGTACATCAGTGACCAGCTTTCCCTGGTCAATGACTATAAACCTACATTATGAACCTACATTATGAACCTACATTATGAACCTACATTATGAACCTACATTATAAACCTACATTATGAACCTACATTATGAACCTACATTATGAACCTACATTATGAAACTACATTATGAACCTACATTATGAACCTACATTATAAACCTACATTCTATTGTTTGGCTGGAATGACTGATGGAAGGATTTTCAAATGGAGTTTAAGATGGGGGGAATCTGGGTGGAACCACACCGCTATACTATTAATCTAATACTGGTATTCTAATAATGATATTAATGACTAACTGTCAAAGTTAACACATTCTAAATATATACATTCAGATTTCATGCAACCTTCAAATATTGTGTAACTGTCACATGGTGTAAAGTTAGAAGAATGTTAAGTGTCCTACAAATTGAGCTATAGTACCAAAATAAATGTTATGTCATAAGTTTAGAGCCCTGAAGTGAGTTTGTTGTTTTGAGAAGTTGGTCGATTCAAATGTTATTTCTTTAAAAATCTCAAAAATCCATTGAAATTTAATTTACATAAATACTTGATTAATTAATTAATGATTAATATTAGGAAAATGAGGCAAGGCAACAAAACAATGCTACATTTTCAACATTTATTTATATTTTGATAATGTTTTATTTGGTTTATTTTTTAAATGGTTAATTGTATTGTATCGACAAGACAACCCACATTCGAAGGAACCCCATGTGAAGGAGTGCAGTCGTGGGTGAAGAGGGAGTAGAGGAGAGGGCTCAGCACACAGCCCTGCGGGACACCGGTGTTCAGGGTGAGGGTGAAGGAGGTGAGATTGGCTAATCTGACAGACTGGTGTCTGTTGGTAAGGAAGTCCAATAACCAGTTACAGATAGAGGGGTTTATGTCAAGATTCTTTGTTTTCATGAGGTCACCAAGGTATATCATACATCACATGGCATGGATAAGAGCAAGGACATTTTCAGACTGTATGAATGTGAAAAAATGGGTATATGGGGATTCAAATGTGGGGTTTTTGTGAAAGTGTTTTTTGCTGTGCTAATACTGTACATGTGTATTTTACCAATCAGGGTTCAAGGGTAAGTATGGTGTGCCACAGATGGTAAAGGCCTACCTGGATAAGAAGGTGAAGCTGGATGAATTCATTACCCACAACATGCCCTTGGAGTCTGTCAATGATGCCATTGACCTTATGAAGCAGGGGAAATGGTAAGGTAGTGAACCAGTTGATGTGTCATCTAACAGGTTGTCTCTGGTGCTGACCCTAAATGTCTCTGTTCTCCATGCAGCATCCGGACTGTCTTGAGTCTTGACTGAAATCCAGGACCCTCTTGTCGATACAGTACAATTAACCATTTAATAAAATAAACCAAATAAAACATTATCAAAATATAAATAACTGTTGAAAATGTAGCATTGTTTTGTTGCCTTGCCTCATTTTCCTAATATTAATCATTAATTAATTAATCAAGTATTTATGTAAATTAAATTTCAATGCGTTTTTCAGATTTTTAGAGAAATAACATTTGAATCGACCAACTTCTCAAAACAACAAACTCACTTCAGGGCTCTAAACTTATGACATAACATTTATTTTGGTACTATAGCTCAATTTGTAGGACACTTAACATTCTTCTAACTTTACACCATGTGACAGTTACACAATATTTGAAGGTTGCATGAAATCTGAATGTATATATTTAGAATGTGTTAACTTTGACAGTTAGTCATTAATATCATTATTAGAATACCAGTATTAGATTAATAGTATAGCGGTGTGGTTCCACCCAGATTCCCCCCATCTTAAACTCCATTTGAAAATCCTTCCATCAGTCATTCCAGCCAAACAATAGAATGTAGGTTCATAATGTAGGTTCATAATGTAGGTTCATAATGTAGGTTCATAATGTAGGTTCATAATGTAGGTTTATAGTCATTGACCAGGGAAAGCTGGTCACTGATGGTCACTGAGGGCGGCAGTATAGCTCAGGAGGTAGAGCGGTCGCCTCACATGCTGGTTCGATCCCCGGCTCTTCCTAGCAAAAGCTGTGGAGGTGTCCTTGAGGAAGAGACCCTAACCCTAACTGCTCCCTCTGTATAAAGAGCTGCCCACTGCTCCTAATACTAGGATGGGTTACATGCAGAGAACACATTTCACTGTGTGTTTACATGTGACCAATAAAGAGGGTTCAATCCTCACCATGTGTTGTTTGTTTGATGCACCCTCACTATTTAACTTCATACAATTGGTGATAAAGCTGATGCATATTTTTAGAAATCGATTAATTCATATTTTCAATCATTAAAACAACATACTCACCTCATAACCATAAAGATAATAACACTATGTGTTGTTTCAGTGGATGTATATGTAACGGACACCAGCAGGTGGCGCTGTGCAGTGAAACCTTACTCCCGACACATGAAATATGTTCTAGCGCTGAAGCTAGAGAGCTCGAGGGCTTTCGCTTCCCACGTTAATAATAATAATAATCATGATAATAATCATGATAATAATTATGATAATAATCATAATAATTACAATTAATAATCATAATAATAAACAGTCAAACAGTCAAAACAACACGATGATTAACAGTTGTTATGATCATGTTGTCCCTCTTATCGGTTGTATTGTCCCTTTAAATACATTTCCACTGGCGGGACCGGCCGAGCTATTATCTTTAAAATATAACCCTCATGAATTAAATGAATATATTTTGAAGCATCAAACCGCCTTCTTCATACGAACACCATCATCAAGTTTGCAGACGCCACAACGGTGGTGGGCCTCATCAAGAACCACGATGAGGCAGCATACAGGGAGGAGGTCCAGCACCTGGTGGCGTGGTGCGCTGACAACAACCTGGCCCTCAACACCAAGAAGACCAAGGAGCTCATCGTCCACTTCAGGAAGACCAGAGCTGGCGCACACGCCCCCATCCGACGTAGTCGGAGCTGGAGACACAGGTTCTCGAGTAGGAGGGAGCCATAAGGTTCTCAATGATCAAGCGCCCGACGTCGGTCTTCGGCAGCCTTAAGAAAGGTAGATTAGATGGGATTGATTAGAGCGTGGGGGCACAACAGAGACTGAGGAAAGCCCACCTGTCCCCTCAGATTCTGGTGAACTTTTACTGGTGTGCTATTGAAAGCATCCTCACCAACTGCATCACAGTGTGGTACGGCAACTGCACTGTTTCAGACCGGAAAGCGCTGCAGAGGGTGGTGAAAACCACCCAACGCATCGTTGGATTACCCCTCACTGCAATAAACACTACCCACCACAAACGGTGTCTGAGGAAGGCACAAATCTCTTTCAAATTGACTGTTTGCCTCCTCCCCTCCGGGAGGTGCTATAGAAACCTTTGTTCCACGTCAAGCAGGCTTAGGAACAGCAGGCTTAGGAACAGCAGGCTTAGGAACAGCAGGCTCAAGCAGGCTTAGGAGCAGGTCAGCTGTCAGAAGCTCTCTGAACTCTGTACCACAGCCCCCCCCCCCTTCTGCTGCCCAACATACGAACTCTGAACCCTGCTGACAATACCCTTTCACCATCAATGTCTTCAACAGCCTTACACTGTATCATAACTCCCTCCCTCTACCTATAGTTTACACATTTATTGTTTACATAGTAATGTACATTTTTACTGTACTTACATAATAATCTTCAACTGTTAATATAACTACACACCCCTGCTCACTACCTGCTGTATATACATTTATATATATATATATATATCTTGTTGATACATCTGCATACCCCTGCTCACTACCTGTTTATACTTGTATACACACCTTGTATATACTGTATATACCTATAATTCTGCACATACGTATCTCATACGTCCATAAGTTATTTTATACCTGTTTTTAGTCGTAGTTTTTTATAAGACTTGTATATACATGGATATATATACAACAACTGTATATTATATATTACTATGCACTTTACTGCAACATTTGCACTCTGTTTAGATGCCAAATTATTTTCGCTATACTGTACTTGTGCTGTACAATGACAATCAATTTGAATCTAATCTAATCTAATCTAATATATATATGTTGGTAAAAAATGTTTTCAATTGTAAATAATGTATCAAAAGGGGCGTGTCTATCTTGATTGACAAATCTCAGTCATGAGTCATGCCATAGCCATTTTGTAAACTTCAGCAAGGTGTGATATGTTTTTGTAATTCTAGTTAGATTGTTCGTACTGGTTCAAGCCAGCTGAAAGCTGTCCAAAAAGGGAACCCCTTTTGTGATAGCCCTCATTATTGCTGAGATAGAGGGATTAACATGATACCTTTGAACCATGATGTTGCCCTACAAGCTGAGACCTTTCCAACATGTATATGGTTTCTATCCTCTGGGCTCCATTCCATGTCATAGTGGATCAACCTCTGTGTTGGTCCTTTGTGACAGCACCAATCTTCCTCATATGTGCCTCACCTCCAAACAGGGATCCCTTCCATGTGCGTCCAGCTATGAGCTGAATGGGTCGTGTAGCAACATCATAGAGGTCTGTCCACCCCACCAGCACACTGACACCCCATCCTTTAATGGAGGACTCCAGTGCCTCTCTCTGTACAACATTTGACATGAACGTGTAGAAGTGTTGATCTTGATGATGTTGTAAATATGTGTTTGAACTCAGCATGCCAAAATACTAACAGTACACATAAGTCTCACCATAACTCCGACATTCCCCACACATTCCAGAGAGAAGTCCACACCTCCATTGGTCATCTTCATCAGTAGTCTTCATTGCAGTAGTCACCGTAGCTGAGCTGCAGCAGGCCTCAGCAGGCCTCAGCTGAGGACACTCACAACCCTTGCGCCTACTAACAGGATGGTGGAGCCTCTCCTGCAGCCCTGCTCTATTGTACCAGAGACTACATGGCACATGACGGGCATCTGGGGGAGGTCAAGGTGAAGCAGCTCTGCTAGGACACAGTGTGGTGGCCTCACATTGACTCTGCCTTCTGAGGGGCAACACAGGCCAGCCTGCCACAGAACCCCTCACTCTGACCCCCTGGCCCTCAACTTCTGAGAAGCACATCCAGGTCGAACTTTGGGGAGAGCTTCATGGGGCACCTGACCATGCCCGCTACTTGCTGGCCGTGCATGACCTTCATTCAAAGTGTCCATGGAACTGGGCTCCATCACCTCAACAGCATCATCAACCGCCTGGACAAGCTGTTTGGACACTGGGGCCTACCCAGTGTCATGACGATGGACAATGGGCCCTAATTTGCATCAGAGGAGTTCTCAGAGTCCATCAAGCACATCAGGATAGCAGTGTACTACCCAGAGAGTAATGAATGTGGAAAGACTTAACAAAACTTTCAAGAATTGAATTTGAGCCTGGCTGGAGGAAGAAAAACCCTTCAGCACAACACAGACTAACTGTCCTGACCATCCCAGCATCCAAGCACTCCACCACAGGGATGACACTGGCTCTGGGAACTACAGCAACCGCTGGAACGCTTGAGAGCTGAGCCAGCTCATGTACACCGAAGCCCAGGGCTCTCAGAAAGCAAGAGATCAGGTCCAAAGCTCACAGGCCCGAATTAAACAAAGGTTTGATGCCTCCCACAGAGTACACAACCCCCCCCCCCCCTCTCTGTCTGCAGCAGACTGGTTCAGGTTTAAACACACACCACCAGACATTGGGTGACTCAGCAGCTGGAACCAGCCACCCACAGACAATGGTAATGGGACTCCTTGGACTCAAACTCTTTTCCCTGGGTGGGAGCCCCAACAAACCCTGCATCATCCCTGTCTTCAGCTGCTGCTCTCGGTTGGCAGTCCAGTCCGGAGGCAAACCGGGCCTTGCCCTGCTCCCAGCCTGCTCGTCCTCAAAGGGTGGGGACCACCTTCTGGCAGAGGGACTGTTACTGATCGTTAAGGGATATTTAGGGTTGGGATCTGAGATGTTATGTTACCATTTCCAAGGGAGGTGGGGGGAGAAAATGTTATGTCTGTGTGTCTGGTTATGTTGTGTTATACCTAAGTCTGTCTTGTATGGTTAACGACTAGCGTTTACTGTGCCTTTAAGTAGAGCAGCAAGCAGTTTGATTTACGACAGAGTTGAAAAGTGTCATGAAATTATGTTTTGGAAATAAAAATATAAATTACCGGTAACGTTAATAAAGATTACAAACGCTCCCGGTGATGTCGTTGACTGGTCACAATAGTGAGTATACTCTATCTATATACTACCACAGGCACCAATACTAGGCTTCTTTTGTTTAGTTTTGTATTTCACATTTGTGGACTAGGTGGATAACATAATGCCATCTGTCACATTTCATATGCAACTATTGGGCATTGTAAAACAGTAGCTGGAAGGAGCCATATGACATATAGTATATGAATGTCCGGATATTCATTTCAATAATAAAATCATTTTAATAAGAGGCAAACACATTTACAAGTATTAACATTACAGATACACAAAATGATATATATATATGTATATATATATGGCTTGACAGCCCAAATTTCGCAAATTTTTTGGTCATCTTTGGATGCAATCGTTTTTTTTACCCACTGCTGCTTGCTATCACCATCCTGCGGTCATCATAACCGCGTGTTAACGCCTCAATTATTTTTAGTGGCGTTAAAAACGAGTTGTGTTAACGCGTTATTATCGCTTTAACTTTGACAAGCCTAATATACACATTTAGATATAACTGAATCTTTTGAACAAGAACCCAAGAGCACAAGTGTTTGGGTAGCTATGTGGTGCTGACAGCTGCTCCAAATCCAGTGCACACGCCACTGTCACGTTACGGTGGGTGACAGGGGCGTGGCCAAGGCACGGGATTTGGCGGCGCACACACACACCTGTCGGCAATTGCCGATAATGACAATCACCTCACCGGGGTGTACATATACCCTGGCGTCCCGTTACTACGGGGCTAGGTCGTACTTTGTACTTTGTACTCTGGACGGAATCGTTACTCCGATGTCCCGGTATCCAGACTACTCGCATGTCCCGCGTTACTCTCCGGTCTAGTACCTGTCGCTACTCCGACCTCCCGGTATCCAGACTCCTCGCCCGTCCCGGACCACGTGCCTGTCTACTACCTGCCGGTACTCCGCTGATTGACTTCCCGGTATCCAGACCCCAGGCCTGTCCCCGATCACTCTCTGTTGTCTATTGTAATAACGCGTCGTTGGTCTGCGTTCTGGGTCCTACCAAAACACAACCCCTTGTGACAACCACAGCCCAAAAGACAGACCTTTTGGAGCGGGGCAGAAGGGTCCACCTTGGCCACAGCCATTTGGTTGACCACTGTGTATTGGGAGAAGGTGCTGGTCCCCATGAATCAACACCTTTTGGCCTTTACAGGTCAACCTGGTGTCTGCACTTGACATCACATCAGGACTGGTGTTGGCCCTACAATAGGAAAGAGTCCCTATCTTTAATGTTTGTTAACTGTCACGGTTACGGTGGTTGACAGGGGGCGTGGCCAAGCCACGTGCGCTGACGGCGCACACACACACCTGTCAACAATTGTCACGGATAAGGTGGTTGACAGGGGGCGTGGCCAAGCCACGTGCGCTGGCGGCGCACACACACATCTGTCAACAATTGCCGTGGCTGATTACTAATCACCTCACCTGGGGCTACATATACCACGGCGTCACCAGGGCACTTTGCTCGTTCGTACTTCTTGTATTTGCGGATGTATGTTACAAGTTCTCTGCCCCTGACCATCCGTCTGTCTGCTACCTGTCGGTACTACGCACCTCGACCTCCCGGTATCCAGACCTCTTGCCTGTCCATGATCATTCCACGTGCGTTTTGCAAATAAACCACCTGTTCTCCCCTCTCTGGTCACTGCCATTGTGACAGGACGAACAAGCCACGATGGACCTCGGCGACGCAGACCAGCTGTGACATGCAACCCTACGAGCACAGCTGGATCACGATCGCTCGGACCGAGCGGAGGAACAGAAATGCATGGCAGCCACCTTTGCATTCCTGAACGACCGTATTACCAACCTCGAGGCAGCCGGCTTCATCGACAGCTTCGGTTGCCCCCCGTCCCTCGGAACCCCATATTCCAGCCCCCAGGAAGTACTCCGGGGACCCTGAATCGGGAGTTCCTACTTCAGTGCAATCTTGCGTTTCAGACGCAACCATCCCGCTACGAACGAGAGGCAGCGAAGGTTGCGTTTGTGGTGAACCTGCTCGAGGGAGGTCCCCTCGCAACGTTCAACGCACTCTATGAGCGGGGCTCTCCCATCACCCAAACCTTCAAAGGTCTCTCTGGCAAGCTGAGGCGAGTGTTCGACCACCCCATATGTGGTCCACAGGCCAGACTCCTGCTGCAGCTGAAACAGGGAAACCTCGGTCTCCGCGATTACATCGCCCGGTTTCGCCAGTTGGCGTTGGAGTCCGGGTGGAACGATGACTCGCTCCTGTCAGCGTTCCAGAACGGACTCAACCGGGAGCTAGGTAAGGAGGTGGCGCTGCGGGGCAAGACGGGTACTCTGGATGAGGCAATCCAGAGGGCCATCCAGGTTTAGGACCTAGCGGTGCAATGGGAGGACGGTCCGGGTCCTTCCAGGAGCATTTCTCGTGCTGCGGAGGGAAGGAGCTATACCAGACCCGCTTGCAAGTGGACCGGGTGCATCTTTCTCAGCAGGAACGGAGGCGGAGGACGGACACGGGAGCTTGCCTCTACTGTGGAGGAATGGGGCATTCCTGCCGCACCTGCCCTCGTCGGCCAAAAGAGCAGGTCCCTCAGTGACGGCGGGGTCCCTGAGGAGCCAGAATGAAACCCGATCTCCAGCTGCGTCGGCAGGTTCCCATTTTGAAGCACATCTCCTTTGGGCTAAGGAGGTGCTCCCGGTACATGTTTTGGTGGACTCAGGAGCCGATGCCAGCTTTATTGATGCCTCCCTGGTCGCACGGGTCGGTATTCCCACCGAGCGCTTACAGTCGCCACTCGACGTGAACTCACTGGACGGCAAGCCTCTGGCCAAGATCACCCATCAGTCAATCCCGCTCACACTAGTGCTGTCAGGGAATCACCGGGAGAGCATTCACCTTCACGTCATCTCCTCCCCCCAGACCCCAGTGGTATTGGGTAGGCCGGGGCTGGCGATTCACAATCCACAAATCAACTGGTCAGTAGGTTCCGTGACCCAGCTGGAGTGTGTTCGGTCATTCGCACTGCCTTCGGTCCGCTCTAGCGCCACGCAATCCTCCCACCGGTCCGGTTCCGACCCCTCCCGATCTCTCATCCGTTCCCCACGTGTACCACGACATCGGGGAGGTGTTCTCGAAGCAATGGGCCATTTCCCTACCCCCCCACAGGCCATATGACTGCCGGTCAGTCGGCTCTACAACCTGTCCCAGCCCGAGAGGGAGACGATGGAAACCTACATCCATGACTCTCTGGCAGCGGGGCTGATCAGACCCTCGTTGTCGCCTGTCAGTTTGGGGTTTTTCTTCGTCACCAAGAACGATCACACGTTACGGCCGTGTATCGACTTCCGGGGCCTAAACGACATCACGGTAAAAAATAAATACCCTTTGACATGCTGAACCAGTTCGTTTTTGCCTACCTGGACGACATTTAGATTTTTTTACGGAACAAGAAGGAGCACGTTCAGCACGTCCGGATGGTGCTCCAGCGTCTACTGGAGAACAAGTTGTTCGTAAAGGCGGAGAAGTGTGAGTTCCACGTCGAGTCGGTGGCCTTCCTGGGTTACATAATTGAGCCTGGACAGGTTCGGTCGGACCCGGACAAGATCAAGGCAGTGGCTGAGTGGCCGACGCCTAGATCCCGGAAACAACTCCAGTGGTTCCTCGGTCGTGCCAACTTCTACCGTCGGTTCATCCAGAGTTTTAGTAGCGTTGCAGCTCCGCTTACCCGGCTCACTTCCACCCTCTCTCCGTTCTCCTGGCCTCCCGAGGCGGGTGCGGCTTTTGCGCACCTCAAGTGTCTGTTCACCTCTGCTCCGGTTCTGAGGCATCCGGATCCGGCAAATCTGTTTGTGGTGGAGGTGGACGCGTCTGACTCCGGCCTTGGGGCCGTCCTATCTCAACGTTCCGTTGGGGACCGGAAGCCTTCTTCTCTAGACGGCTGTCATCCACAGACCGAAACTATGACGTGGGGAATCGGGAGCTCTTGGCAGTGGTCCTGGCCTTGGAGGAGTGGAGGCACTGGCTGGAGGGGGCGGAACAACTGTTCGTGGTCTGGACGGATCACAAAAATCTGGCCTACCTTCGCTCCGCCAGACAGCTCAACTCTCGACAGGCACGGTGGGCGTTGTTCCTAGGGAGGTTCAACTTTACCCTCACCTACCGTCTGTTGAAATGTCAAACCAGATTCCCTCTCTCGCCAGTGGGACGCCGAGAGGGACCTCGCTGAGCAAGAGACCATCCTTCCCCCGGTTTGCGTAATAGGGGCACGTGGGAGATCGAGGGCCTCGTCCGGGCGGCTCAGCGTTCCCATCCGGATCCAGGTAACGGTCCCGCTAACCGTTTGTGCCCGACCCAGTTAGGTCCCAGGTTCTTCAGTGGGCTCATTCCTCCCGACTCACCTCCCATCCCGGCTATGCTCGGACCCTGGCCTTCCTCAGGCGGAGCTTCTGGTGGCCTTCCATCTCCCGGGACACCCAGGCCTTCGTGATGGCCTGCGGCGTCTGTGCGCGCAGCAAGGCCTCGCACCGACCTCCTGCGGGTTTGCTGCATCCGCTGCCTATCCCTCGCCGGCCTTGGTCGCACATCGCAGTGGATTTCGTCACCGGCCTCCCGCCGGCATCGGGTAACACCGGTATTTTGACTATCGTCGACCGTTTTTCGAAAGCATTTTCTGCCGCTCCCCAAGCTTCCCTCCGCCAGGGAGACGGCGGACCTCCTGGTGCTCCAGGTTTTTCGTCTTCACGGGATACCCCTGGACATAGTGTCCAGGGGTATCCCGCAGTTCGCGTCCCAGCTGTGGAGGGCGTTCTGCCAGGCTCTGGGTGCCACCACCAGCCTCTCCTCCGGGTACCATCCCCAATCCAATGGGCAAACGGAGAGAGCAAACCAGGACCTGGAAGCGGCCCTCCGCTGCATCACCGCGCGCCACCCGTCTTCCTGGAGTTCCCACCTTCCGTGGGTGGAATACGCGCACAACTCCCTCACCAGCGCCGCCACAGGGATGTCGCCGTTCCAGGCTGCGGAGTTGGATCCCGAGGCGGGACATCTTGGATCCATCCCTCATCCGCGACTTTCATCGGGAGCATCCCAACAAGCCGGGTGGGGCGCCAGGAGGCACCCGTTGAGGGGGGGGTACTGTCACGGTTACGGTGGTTGACAGGGGGCGTGGCCAAGCCACGTGCACTGGCGGCGCACACACACATCTGTCAACAATTGCCATGGCTGATTACTAATCACCTCACCTGGGGCTACATATACCACGGCGTCACCAGGGCACGTTGCTCGTTCGTACTTGTATTTGCGGATGTATGGTACAAGTTCTCCGGTAACTCACTTACCTGTCTTCTGCGTATTCACTACCCTCCGGTATCCAGACTCCTCGCCGCCCCTGACCATTCCACGTGCGTTTTGCAAATAAACCACCTGTTCTCCCCTCTCTGGTCTGTTGTCTGCATTCGGGGTCCAACCCACACACTGCCATTGTGACAGTTAACAATGATACACTGATACTATATTGGGGTTTCATCTGTTTTCAGAGTTGATTTCAGACGTCACTGCTTTTGCATTTAAGGAATGAAATGACTCTAATCACACATATGAGTCTGGCCTCTGAAGGGCCGGAGCCATTTAGGGTCATGTGAACTAGAAGTTGCGCAGACTATCAACACACCTTCTACCAATGCACTATCCACACACCTTCTACCAATGGACTATCCACACACCTTCTACCAATGCACTATCCACACACCTTCTACCAATGGACTATCCACACACCTTCTACCAATGGACTATCCACACACCTTCTACCAATGGACTATCCACACACCTTCTACCAATGGACTATCCACACACCTTCTACCAATGCACTATCCACACACCTTCTACCAATGGACTATCCACACACCTTCTACCAATGCACTATCCACACACCTTCTACCAATGCACTATCCACACACCTTCTACCAATGGACTATCCACACACCTTCTACCAATGGACTATCCACACACCTTCTACCAATGCACTATCCACACACCTTCTACCAATGCACTATCCGCAAACATTTCTCAGAGTGGTGGCAAAGATAAGATCAGGAACCAACACATGGCTCCATCACAGTAATTCTCAGTTTGACTGAGCTTGACGAAACCCTCTTGGGTCTTGCCTCTTGTATAAAAGGCATTGTGTCAGCCCAAACACAGTGAACCTCTAGAACCTCTGGAGAGGTTGGAATTGAGGTGGCTATTGAGGTGGCTGGCTAAGAAAATGCTTTTCTATAGGCCATGGCATCGGCCACACGAATAGGTGAGCCTTATCCATAAGCCAAGAGAGCCTACACTGGGAACACAGGGGTAACTTTATGGCCGAACACTTTTTCTCTCCCAAATACCTTTTCTTCATCCTATGCAAACCAGTCCCTCAGTCTGGCAGCTTTTGAGCAGGGGCTGAGTTCATACCTGTTGGGCCCAGTACGACCACTCAAGGCTTATATTAGATTCGATTTGATTCAAATGAATTGTCATTGCACAGCACAAGTACAGTACAGTGAAATTAATATACACAGAACTGCTGGATTCCGGCAGTCTGATTCATCGTTTGTCTTTCATACATCCCACCTTGTCCAGGCGGCGTCTGTCCAAGTGGATTGTAGATGCTATTATTCACACCTATAGGAGCAGAGGTCTCCCGACCCCTCCTCACATCAAGCCCACTCAACCAGGAGTCAACTGTGCAACTGCATCATGGGGATCATCTTGCACATTTGCCATAAAGAATATATTTTACAGAGTTAATGTGGTACCTCAAAACCCAGTGGCAGCAGCCATTCTTCGTACACCTTCACAGCTTTCTTAAAGGGTAAGTAGAACGTCCTCATGACCGTTTTTATAAATCGTTGGTATAAATCACCCAGGTGCTAAAAGCACCACTTCTGCCGATCAGTATAAATTAATTAGAATGATGGTTACATATGTAACCGCGGTTCAATGAATTTCGGATGACCCCCAGAGCTTAGCAGTCACTCCTAATACTCTCGAGAAGATTGCCAAGAGCTCGCTTCCAGGGTGAAGGGCCCTTCGTGCCTCTGCTGTTTATCCAAAATTCATAGAACCACGGTCCGATACGTAACCATCGTTATATATCGTTATATGTCGATTATGTTGTCATGGCTGCAATTTTTCACATCTGAAAACAAACAAATTACTGCTAGACGTGAAACCACACTTTACTCTCAGAGTCAAAGGGACGAAGCGTGCACCAATTGCCAGACAGCTCTATCACCGTAGTGATGCCCAGCTGATGGTATTGGAGCTCTAATTAAGACTCTTCTACAGCTCTATCACCATCGTCTTCCCATTGTCAGAAATTGTCAGAGCTCCTATGGCTCTAGGTTGTGGGTCTGGTGCTCAGAGCTCCTATGGCTCTAGGTTGTGGGTCTGGTGCTCAGAGCTCCTATGGCTCTAGGTTGTGAGTCTGGTACGGGCTGTGAAGAGTGATCTATTCCCTCATATATTTTTGTGGTACAAATATTTTTTAACCAGTTTTGCTTCATTGTCACTATATTAAATATAAGTTGTGGCCAACATATTTTAGTACACATTTAATAAAGCTATATTTTAAAAGAATGAAAGATGAATGAATGTACAATGTGAGTATGGTCCACGGCCCACGTGGCCCGGTACCGGTCCACGTGGGCCGTGGCCCGGTACCGGGCCACGGCCCACGGCCCACCGTGGACCATACTCACATTGTACATTCATTCATCTTTCATTCTTTTAAAATATAGCTTTATTAAATGTGTACTAAAATATGTCCACGGCCCGGCGGCACAACCCCTGGTGTAGAGTACATTAAGGTCTAGAAAACACACGTCCCACCAGGACAGGAAAGTCACTTACAGTATTACCAACAAAAATAAAGATATTTTTTATATTACTAAGTTACTGATAAAAGTAATATATTACTGTTACATGTTTATGTAACTTATGTAGCATGTTCAAGTCAAGTCAAGTCAAGTTTATTGTCACTTCACAGTTTACACAAGTATAAAGCAGTGATGTGAAAATCTTGTGTGCAATACCCGACGACAGACAGTTATAAAATAAGATAAAAATAGATAAAAATAGAATAAAAATTGAAAAAATTTAAATTAAAAAATTAAAATTAAAATGCAATTTATAAAATGCAAAATATCAGCACAGAAAAGAGCAATATATATATATAAATCAATGTAATAAAATATACATTGTTATATGCTATACGCCCTTGTTCAGCAGCCTGATGGCCTGACTGTGGAAGCTATCTCCGAGTCTATTTGATACCACTTGATACTGCGGTATCGCCTGCCTGACGGTAACAGTGAGTACAGTGATATAATACCCTATACACCAACAAACCTGCAATCTAAAAGTCTCAACTATACGCAGTGCACTCTTCCACCACTAGATGGAGCTACACTTTAGACAGTGGTACACTACCACCTCTTAAAAGGCTCTGGTGATGTTTAAATGAATGTTAAAGCTCCACATTCTAACGGGACAACGTCAGGTTAGACAGATAGGGGATTGAGGAAAACCATTTATATCAAAAACAAAGAACAACATATTGTGTAGAGTTTAATAGCATTTTGAATAGAAACCAAACTCGATTTGTAAAAAGCGACATAAAAAAACAGGCCTTAACAATATGTAGTATAATATTTTTCAAATACTACAATTGCTATCCATATGGAAAAATGTCTTGAATCAACAGGGAACCAGAGAGCCAACATTCAGTGTTTTGTCCTTATCCAGCATGGTGTTATTGCTGTAAATTAACGGTTATAAATCTATTGTAAATGTATGCAAACAAACTATTTGCTTACATTGAAGTTGTCGGATTAATTCGATTAAATTATTTTCATGAATGAATGAGAAATGTATTCAACAAATACTGGCGCATCCATGACCATGTAAACCACGCCCATGCCATGGAAATAGCTTATTGCTATTTATAGACTTGTTTATATCGTTTAGTGTTTGTAGTTTTTGAGAATGAATTACAATAATTGGACATTTCCTTTTATTTAACAATATATAATTAAAGACATTTAAACAAATACTCCATATCAATTGCATATTTTTTTTACATCCCTAAAATTTATCATTAATTTGCCCATTTAGAAAAGCCCGTCCCTTTAAGGACCACGGATCAGCAGTGAGACCCTTGAGAACCCCCCGTCCCTTTAAGGACCACGGATCAGCAGTGAGACCCTTGAGAACCCCCGGTCCCTTTAAGGACCACGGATCAGCAGTGAGACCCTTGAGAACCCCCCGTCCCTTTAAGGACCACGGATCAGCAGTGAGACCCTTGAGAACCCCCGTCCCTTTAAGGACCACTAGTGCGTGGGGGAGGTCTCCTGCACCGGGCTGCCCACCGTCGTCACATGAAGGCCTGAGGCCAGCGAGGAGAACTCAGGAGGGAGGTTTAGGGACTGCATTCAAACAGAAAAAGAGAAGATTAGCATTGAAGATGGTGATGCTAGAATGAATGAATGAAAATATACATTAATATATATATACATATACATTAATATAGATAGATATATTTCTATACATTAATATACACACATATATATAATTAACAGTCCAATAAACAGCATGCAGACAGAAGACGGGCCCATGCATGAGGCGGAGGAAGGCGTGGCGGAGAAGAAAGAAGACACCAAATGACCGAAGATATCCACTAAACACATGAAGATATCCACTAAACACATAAAGTACAGTGACGTTATTTACCCATTTATGGAGCATCTGAACTACCATCCCACTAACACATGTACAATTCTGAAGCATGTAAACAAAAATAATACATTTCTTTAAGTTTGTTTCAGTCACACCATTAGTTATTAGACAGTTAGGAGACAATATTAGTCTATGTTACCTGTTCTCCTGTAGCTCCTGGTATTCCTGCTGGTTGCGTCACAACGTCCTTGCGATTGTCTTGAGACACATTTGGTTTAAGATCTGAGGGTTTATCCTCAGGTCGTTTCTTAGCGCCCTGAACTACAGCCCTCGGAGCGGCTTGACGTAGAACCTCCTCGTCGTCCTCCTCCTCCTCCTCCTCCTCCTCCTCCTCCTCGGGAGGGTTGGCTGCGTGCTTCAGCACCCCTTGACCCGGGGGTCCCCCCACCGGCTCTGGGCTGTCCGTCTCGTCTTGGCTGTAACTCTCGTCTCCCAGGGTCTCCACAGACACCCTGGAGGGGGGAGCTGCTGCTGCGGCCTCCTCTCCGGTTCCCTGGGGTCGCCTGCGACGAATCGCCCCCCTGGCTGCTCGCTTCTCCTGGCCGGGCTGTGGAGCGGCGCCCACGGCCCCAGGGTCTGCGGTGATCTGCTGGGCGGGTGGTGGCTGAGCTGCTTGGACGTAGGGCTGCTGTAGCAGGGCCGGTGGTTGAACCTGGGCCTGCTGGATCTGGGCCGGTGGTTGAACCTGGGCCTGCTGGATCTGGATATGGGGTGGCTGAGCCGCGACCGCCGGGTTGGGAGGGTTCCCACGAATGCCTCTCAGGGGGGCCATTATGCCATGCTGGAACACTGCCTGCACTCCTCCATACATCACCACCTGCCAGGAACAACCACAACACTACTATATGCAAGGAACGCGTTGAGGTCTCCACATAAGAATAAACTCCAGAATAAAACGCCTGTTGAAAATAAAACCAAAAATGAAAATAATACGTTCATATGGACGCTGAGGTGAAAGTTAATATCATTTCATGGTGATTTTTCTTCCTAGCATGAATAATAATCAATGAACCAGAACAAGAAAAGCCCACAACTGAAAGGCTGGTGGCCTTTATAGAGAAAACCAAGCGATGATTGAATTAGTTTATTCCTTAACGCTCTAGGTCCCACTGGTTATAGGACTATCCAACTGGGTGCACTACCGAGGCATTTGGGGTCCTCACCCTCTTGGAAATCTAAAATGAACCAGAGTCTTTTTTAGGTGGATTAAGAGTGCTCCAAATGTAATTTCAAGTGGTCTTCAATGGGGAGCTAGAGAGGTGGTCTGTGACTGCATGCATATGACTATTCACCACTTCATAGTCAGGACCAGCTTTCCTCCACTGGGGGCCGTCTGGCTTCGTCAGGTGGTGCAGACATAAAACAACACATGTACATACTCAAGGTTCCTGATAGGAGAGAATTCTGCACAGGGGGAAGTGATTGAGATGCAGGAGGGGGCACAGGCCTTCTTTGATAAGAACCAGGCCTGAGCCCTCAGAGGGAAGCACAGCAGCCGTCTCCAACCCCCGGGCAAACACACCACATTACAGGCTACATGTGTGAATTAGGCAGTGAGTTTGCCGCAAGTTTAATATCCACTTGACATAATAAGCCGCAGGCGCTTGTCACCACTATATTATTTATATTAAACTCTTATTGAACTGCCCTCACAGACAGCGGATTCATATTCAGGCCATTAGGGAGCAGGTAGCCTAACCCTAACCCGGCTATGGGGGTTGAACCCCTAAACCTTCTCCCTTGGAGTGGAACAGCCCCTGGACTAAGGTCACTAAGGTCAGTGATACGTACCAGGATGGAGACCACGATGGTGATGAGGACGGGTAACTGCAGGGTGATGGGGAGGTCCTTGAGGAGGGCCCGGAGGAACTCACTGATGCCCTGTCCGATGTGCTTCAGAGGCTCTGTGAAGAAGGTGGTGATGGTGACCGAGATGGCCTGTGTGGGTGGGGATCAAAGACCATAACCATTCAGCATATAGAAACACACTGGATATTCATAACCATTCAGCATATACAAATACACTGGATATTCATAACCATTCAGCATATATAAATACACTGGATAAATACATATATATAAACACACTGTATAAATACATATATATAAATACACTGGATACAAGATACAAGGTCTTTATTTGCCATTTGTACCAAGTACATAGGAACGCTTAATCCCCATTCCCTCCCTCAGTATAGATCTTAAAAACACTATACAAATAAAAATGATATATACAGTAAAATAAACAAACAAAAAGAGCAGCAAAGTGACTTAAATGCCCGTCCAGGCTGATGGTGGAGTGGGGGCCCCGTCCAGGCTGATGGTGGCTCCTGAAGTCCATGATGAGCTCCTTGGTCTTGCTGACATTCAGTGAGGGGCTGTTGTCCTCACACCATCTCGTCATCTACCTCATCTCTGAACTCCGTACAGCCCTCGCTTATCGGGCCGATGACTGTGGTGTCGTCTGCAAACTTGATAATCCGATTATTGCTGTGCGTGGCTGGCAGTACAGTCATGTGTGTACAGCTAGTACAGCCGGGGACTGAGGCAGCAGCCTTGGGGTGCTCCGGTGTTGAGGACCAGTGGATGAGAGACACACACTAGAGGCCGTGAGTGACAGCCCAGCTCCATGGAGATAGGGATCTGGATGGCCTGAGGTATGCCGTGACAGACACACCCAAAGCTGGAGGAGGAGAGAAGCGCTGTGCTCCGGAGAACAGGGACTCAGTAGTCAAGTCAAGTTTATGGTCACTTCACAGTTTACACAAGTATAAAGCAGTGGTGTGAATAAATCTAACAAAATCAATGTAATAAAATATACATTGTTAAGGCCTGGCTGTGGAAGCTATTTGTACGGCACTTGATACTGCGGTATCGCCTGCCTGACGGTAAAAGTGAGTACAGTTCATGGCTGGGGTGGGCAACGTCTTTTATGATGACGCACCGCTGGTTGTATATATCCAGGAGGGAGTGGAGCTCACCTCCAACGATATACTGGGCCGTCCGCACCACCCTTTGAAGCGCTCTGCGCTCGAGTGCGGTGCAGTTCCCGTACCAGGCGGTGATCCACCCTGTAAGAACACTCTCCATGGTGCCTTATAGAATGTTCTCAGGATGCGGGGGCCCATGCTGAATTTCTTCAGACGCCTGAGGGAATACAGGCGTTGTTGGGTCCTTTTCACCACGTGTGTGGTGTGCGTGTACCATGTGAGGTCCTCGGAGATGTGCACGCCGAGGAACTTGAAGCTGCTGACCCGCTCTACTGCAACACCGTCGATGGAGATCGGGCTGTGCTCTCCCCTCTGCTGTTGAGGGCGAGGCTGTTCTCCTGGCACCACTGCTCCAGCGATCCAACCTCCTCCCTGTAGGCGGTCTTGTAGTCGCCGGCGATCAGACCCATCACTGTCGTGTCGTCAGCAAACTTGATGATGACGTTGGAGTTGTGCATAGCCATGCAGTCGTGGGTGTAGAGGGAGTAGAGGAGAGGGTGTTGTGCCCCCCCCCCCCACGCTCTAATCGATCCCGGGCACTGAACGACATCACGGTGAAGAATAGGTACCCCCTGCCACTTCTTAGTTCCACTTTCGAGCCACTCACGCACGCCCGGGTGTTCACCAAGTTGGACCTTCGTAACGCGTACCACTTGGTCAGGATCAGGGAGGGTGACGAGTGGAAGACTGCCTTTAACACCCATCTCGGCCACTATGAGTACCGCGTCATGCCATTCGGTCTGTCCAATGCCCCTGGAGTTTTCCAAGGCCTGGTGAATGACGTGCTGAGGGACATGCTAAACATCTTTGTGGTGGTGTACCTGGACGACATCCTGATTTTCTCTAGGTCCATGGAGGAACACCACCAGCACGTCCGCCTGGTGCTACAACGGCTGTTGGAAAACAGGCTTTACGTTAAGGCTGAGAAGTGCGTCTTCCACACCAACTTGGTGACGTATCTCGGCAACGTGGTGGAGGATGGACAGATGCGGGCAGACCCCGCCAAGATCAAGGCGGTGGAGGAATGGCCGCGCCCTACTGACCGCACGCAGCTCAGGCGCTTCCTGGGTTTTGCAGGCTTTGTGCGGCGGTTCATCAAGGGGTTCAGCCAGGTGACTGCCCCCTCAACGCCCTCACCTCCTCCTCTCGACTGTACGTGTGGACACCTGAGGCGGAGTCGGCCTTCCTCCGACTCAAGAGCTTGTTCACCACAGCCCCGGTTCTCGTCCACCCCGACCCGGCGAGGCAGGACATCGTCGAGGTAGATGCGTCTGACACCGGCATCGTAGCCGTTCTCTCACAGCGGTCGGAGGAGGACCACAGGGTCCACCCGTGTGCCTATTTCTCTCGGCGTTTCGAACCCGCTGAGAGGAACTATGACGTGGGCAACAAGGAACTGTTGGCGGTTCACGCCGCCCTGGAGGAGTGGAGACACTGGTTGGAGGGAGCAGAGCTACCGTTCATCGTGTGGTCGGATCACAAGAACCTGGCCTACATGAGAACGGCGAAGAGGCTGAACGCTGGGCCCTTTTCTTCAGCCGGTTCAATTTCACCCTCACCTACCGTCCGGGCTCCAAGAACGTCAGAGCTGACGCCCTCTCCCGTCAGTTCCCGAGGGAGGGTCCTGCTGTCAAGGAGAACCCCCCCACCATCCTTCCCTCAGCCCGGGTGGTGGGTGTAGTCACCTGGGCCATCGAGCCGCTGGTGAGACAGGCCCAGCGGGCCGAGCCAGACCCAGGTAACGGTCCTTGTAACCGGTTGTTTGTGCCTCTTGCTGTCCGCCCGCAGGTGTTGGAGTGGGGCCACTCTAGCCACTTTGCTTGTCACCCCGGGGAGCGGCGGACGGAGTTCATCAGCCGGAGGTTCTGGTGGACCACTCTCAGGAGGGATGTCAGGGGTTTTGTAGCCGCCTGCACCACCTGCGCCCGGAGCAAGGCTTCGCATCGCCCTCCAGCAGGTCTCCTACACCCCCTCCCCGTTCCCAGTCGCCCATGGTCCCACATTGCCTTGGACTTTATTACTGGGCTTCCTGTTTCCCAAGGCTGTGACACCATCCTGACCGTGGTCGATCGCTTCTCCAAGGCTGTTCATTTTGTTTCCCTCCCAAGGCTTCCCTCGGCGGCCGAAACAGCGGACCTCCTGACCCTCCATGTGGTCCGCCTACATGGAATCCCCTCTGACCGCGGTCCCCAATTCATCTCCAAGGTGTGGCAGGCCTTCTGCAAGGGAATTGGGGCCACGGCCAGCCTATCCTCGGGTAACCACCCCCAGTCCAATGGGCAGGCGGAGCGCGCCAACCAGGCCGTCGAGGCGGCTCTTAGTTTGCGTCACCTTGAGTAACCCCACCTCCTGGGCCAAGTACCTGCCCTGGGTGGAGTATTCCCTCAACGCTATGGAGGGCTCCGCTACTGGTATGTCCCCATTCCAGTGTTCCCTGGGCTACCAGCCCCCTCTGTTTCCCCAACAGGAGCTGGACCAGCCTGGCCAGAGGGTTTGACTGTTGGCTCGGGACCTGCCCCTCCAGACCTCCCAGACATCAACTCGTAAGTTGAATCCCCGGTACGTTGGTCCCTACACCGTGGATCGAGTCATTAACCCCTCTGCGGTGCGTTTAATTCTCCCTCCGGCTCTCAGGGTTCACCCCGTGTTTCATGCGTCTCAGCTAAATCCCGTGGCCTCTAGTCCCTTGTCTCCCCCTGTTACAGCTCCTCCGCTTCCCCGGGTCCTGGCGGATGGAGATCCGGTATGGTCGGTCCGTAAGCTCCTCGCTGTCCGCCGCTGGGGGCGGGGTTTCCAGTACCTAGTGGATTGGGAGGGCTTCGGTCCAGAGGACCGGAGTTGGGTGCCCTCTTCCTATGTCGCGGACCCCTCCCTGCTGGACGACTTCTATCGGGAGAACCCGGGGGCTCTCGGGCGGTCGTCCGGTGCCTCCCCTCAGGGAGGGGGATACTGTTGTGCCCCCCCCACGCTCTAGTCGATCCCAGGTGTTGCCCATCATAATCAGGCCTACTGAGGCTAATGAACACCTGGGATCTACCCTTCGTTAGGCTGCCGAGGACCGACATCGGGCGCTTGGTTATTGAGAACCACTGTCACGAGAGACTGCGTTTTCCAGCTCCGACCACATCAAGTAACCAGTCCAACCCTGCCTAGTTTGTGTTTTTGATGTTGGAGATATTTTCTGTAAAGACATTTTTTCCATTGTTTTGAGTGTCCGCGTCTCTCTACTTCTGGGTTCTTTGGCACATTTGGCTCGACGGTCTCGTTGGGGCGTAACAGAGGGCTCAGCACGTATCCCTGGGGGGCTCCCGTGTTGAGGGTCAGTGGCTCTGAGGTGGTGCTGCCCATCCTCACCACCTGGCGGCGGTCTGACAGGAGGTCCAGTGTCCAGCTGCACGTGGATGGGGGCACGCCTAGACCTCTAAGCTTGGTGTCGAGCTTGGCAGGAACTATCGTGTTGAACGCTGAGCTGTAGTCCACAAACAGCATTCGCACATAACTTATTTCCCTCCAGGTGGGAAAGGGCAATGTGGAGGGCCATGGCAATTGCGTCGTCCATGGATCTGTTTTGACGATATGCAAATTGCCATGGGTCCAGCGTGGCAGGTAACATGGAGCAAATAAAGTCCTTGACCAACCTCTCGAAGCATTTGCTGACAATCGCGGTGAGGGCTACAGATCTATAGTCATTCAGGCATGTTACCTTGGGTTGTTTAGGGACAGGCACAATGGTGGAAATCTTGAAGACCGCGGGAACAACAACCTGGGACAGGGAGAGGTTGAAGAGGTCTGCAAAGACTCCTGCCAACTGGTCTGCGCATGCTCTGAGGACGCAGCCCGGGATGTCGTCGGGGCCCGCCGCCTTACGGATGTTCAGCCGCTTGAAGGTGCAGTGCACATCCGCCTCCGAGATGTTCGGCAGGCTGGTCTCCTCAGGCGGCGCTGGCTTCGGCGGGCTGCCGTTCACGTCGAACCGAGCAAAAAAATTATTTAGCTCTCCTGGGAGGGAGGTAGAGGAGTTCTCTACACAACTGGTTCTCCCTCTGAAGTTCATTATCGTCTGTAGCCCCTGCCACATACCCCTCGCGTCGTGGCTCTTGAATTTCTCTTCCACTCTGTCCTTATACTCCCGCTTGGCAGTGACGATGTGTTACGGCTGCTGGTTCTGTGTGTGTGTGTGTTATGTATATGAGCTGTGCCGTTGCCCAGACGTCATTGGATGCCGGCGTCCTGTCCCTCCCCCGGCAGGCGGGACCGAAGATCCGAAGGTCTGGATTGGAGGATGTCAGGCTCGACTCTCCAATCTCCGTGCACCCTGTCCGGTGACAGCTGTTAAGACCGTGTGCGTCGTGTTAGTCGGGAGAGGTCTGAATCTGTGTCAGACGTCTCAATAGCTCAATAGCTCCGAAATATAGTAGGAACGTGTTGTTAACGGTGGTTAGCAGGTGTGTTGCCGCGTGTCATCTTGACGGCTGTTGTGTTGGGGAGCCCCGTTTGCCGTGGTTGTCTTGCTTCCCCGGCGGTGTTTTGTAGCCGCATATTCTTTTGTTAGCCCTGGTAGAAGGGAGGTTTCTTTTGTTTGTTTGTTTGTTTGGTTTGGGCAACCTATAATACCACCCTTATGTAAAGAGTTTCCCTCAGTTCCTTTGGTGTTCATGTAACTTGCTGCCTTAGTGGCTTTTGTTTGATTGTGGCTGTTTTTGCCAACGTTATTGTATTTTCATTTATTAAAACAACTTTTTATTTACCAAGTACAACTGGTTAAATGTTCTTTCCCACTCTCCACGAGCTGGGACGTAACATAATTGGGGGCTCGTCTGGTCCTGAATTTAATTAATTTAATTCAGGGTTTGGAAGTTTTTTTTTTTTAATGTGGTACGTAGTGTAGGTATTATAGCCTATGTAGGTTCTCTGATGATGGCATCTTTTGACTTGGAGTACTTTTTAGCTTATCCGTCATTAGAGAAATTAGATGGATGTCGCAAAGAGGATCTCTTTGATATTGCTAAACACTTCCGTCTCACAATATCTAAACAATTGGTAAAGAAGGAGGTTAAGGCTCTTGTAGTTGATGAGTTGGTGGAACAAGGCATCCTGGTGTTGTCTGTTCAAACAGAGCTAGCTGTGTCTGAGGGCGCCCTGACTGAAGGTGGGGGTAGCCAGAAACTCGAGACAGAGTCTCAAACTGCTCAGGCAGTGGGAGAGAGTAAGGATGGCGGGCGGCCCAAAACGCCGTACACGATGCCTCGATATGACCCACTGTCCCCGGTCAGTTATAGCTCCAGAGACGAGGCCCGACTTAAGGTCCACCTCGCACGGCTCCAGCTGGAGGCGAAGGATAAGGAGCAGAACCGACGGGCACAGCTAGAGCTACAGCTTGAAGTCAGGAAGTTGGAGATTGATGCAGATAAAGTGGTGAGGCTGCGTCAGCTGGAGCTTGATGCTCAGTGGCGTGCACCTCTCCCGTCTGCCCAGGCTACAGGTATGGTGTCACCTCCAACTCATCCAACCACATTTGATATTGGTAAAAATATTTCGTTAGTTCCCATATTTCGTGAGACGGAAGTGGACGCATATTTCGAGGCGTTTGAGCGCATTGCTGCAGCGTTACAGTGGCCGCTGCAAGCAGGGCCTATTTTGCTGCAGTGCACAATCCACGGGAAAGCTCAAGAGGCTGTTGCTGCTCTGTCATTAGAGGACAGTTTAATTTATGACTGTTAAAGCTGCCATTATGAGAGTGTATGAACTGGTGCCTGAAGCCTACAGACAGAAATTTAGGTTACATAAGAAAGCTCAGAATCAAACATATGTGGAGTTCGCTAGGGAAAAGGGAACATTGTTTGATAAATGGGTTAAAACATGCAATGCTACGGAGTACAATTCTCTAAGGGAATTAATTATGATGGAGGAATTCAAAAAGTGTTTGCCTGATCGCATTGTTGTATATGTTAACGAAAAAAAAGTAAAATCACTCTCTGCCGCTGCGGTGTTAGCAGATGAGTATGTTCTGACTCACAAAGCGGTGTTTTGTCCTGTGTCTGCTGATGAGCCCCGTGGTGCGTCAGTTTCGCCATTTACGTATCCCAGGCAAGCGGCTAATGTTAACAGAGAGGAGAGAGAATGTTTTTACTGTCGCAGACCTGGGCATGTCATCGCCAACTGTTTGATGCTGAAACACAAAGAGCCGCTGCAAAATCTGCTCCAGCCAAAAGGCATTGGCTTGATTACAGCCGAGTCAGTCACGTTACGTAATCCTGATTCGATGACAGTGAGATAGATCCGGGCTTCAAGCCCTTTGTTTTTGACGGATTAATTTCTTTATCTGGTGAGTCGGCCCGTGCGTATTTTGCGAGACACTGGGGGGTCCCAGTCTGATTGTTGCCTCAGCGTTGCCGTTCTCCGATCAGTCAGCCTGTGGCTACGGTTCAATATTACGTGGCATTGAGATGGGTTATATCCCACGGCCCGTACACAACGTACATGTGCAATCAAAATTAATTACTGGGTTCTTTCCAGTCGCGGTGTGTCCCGCATTACCAATAAAAGGTATAGTATTTCTGATGGGAAATGATATTGCGGGTGGTAAGGTGACTCCGGCTCTGGAGATATTGGATTCTCTTCAACCCGTAGAGTCATCTGAGGTAACAAGCAAATTTGAAAGTGTTTCCTATTTGTGCAGTCACACGCGCTCAGGCGCGTAAGGTTGACTCTAATGTCTCAATAGCTGACACTGTGTTTTTGCCACTGTTTTCAGAAGAAGCTGTGTCGGAGGAGAAGCCAATGATTGTGGCTTCTCTCCCTGACGAGGATGTCGCAGACATGCTTCCTGACAGACCGACTCTCCCGGTAACTCGAGTGTCTGCTTGCTGCGCAAAGGGCGGATCCAACGCTTGCGAAGTGTTACGATCAGGTGGTGAGTGGTGACAAAGCAAGGGGTGAAAAGGTAGTTTACAGTCTGGATAAGGAAATATTGGTGCGTAAATGGTCCCTCACTGCTACTGCTGAAACCAACTGGAGCGTAGTTTATCAGATAGTCGTGCCTGTTCTCTATCGTAAGCATGTGCTGGCTGTAGCGCACAAGAGTCAGTGGTCAGGTCATTTAGGAGTGACTAAAACATATCAGCTTATTCTCAAACACTTATTTTGGCCAAGATTAAAGAGAGATGCGACTAGTTATTATCGCGGCTGCCATGTGTGTCAGATCGTCGGTAAACCCAATCAGATAATCCCTCAGGCCCGTTACAACCCATACCTGTCATAGGGGAGCCTTTTGATAAAGTGATCATAGACTGTGTTGGTCCACTACCTCGAACAAAGAGTGGACAGCAATATTTACTCACCATAATGTGCGCCGCAACTCGTTTTCCAGAAGCTGTTCCATTGAGAAATATTACATCCACGGCGGTAGTCAAAGCTTTGACAAAGTTTTTCTCCACGTTCGGGATCCCACGTATAATACAAAGTGACCAGGGGACTAACTTTAAATCCAAATTATTTAAACAGGTCCTCCAAACGCTGAAAGTGAAACATGCTGTTTCCAGCACGTACCATCCCGAGTCACAGGGGGCTTTAGAACGGTGGCATCAGACATTAAAAAGCATGCTCAGGAAATACTGTTTAGAAACAGAAAGGAATTGGGATGGGGGAAATTCCATTCGTCTTGTTTGCGGCCCGTGAAGCTGTCCAGGAATCCTTAGGATTTAGTCCTGCGGAGCTCGTTTTCGGTCACACGCCCCGCGGTCCCCTTAAAATCTTGCATGATGAGTTCCTGTCGGTTCACTCTTCTCCCGAGAAGAACGTATTAGATTACGTTAGTCAGTTCCGTGAGCGTTTGCACTGTGCAAATTCGCTCGCCAAAGAGTCTCTCTCCGCTTCCCAAGCAGTTATGAAACGAAATTACGACCGTGTGGCTGTCCAGCGGCAATTCAAAATAGGGGATAAAGTCCTAGCCTTATTACCCATTCCTGGTTCTGCTCTTTCCGCCAAATTCTCCGGTCCGTACGATGTCCACGATTGTCTGAGTGACACTGATTATGTCATCGGTACTCCGGACAGAAGGCGTAAAACACGCGTTTGTCATGTGAACATGTTAAAACGTTATCATACTAGAGAGGTAGCCGGAAGTCCGCCGATAGTGGTGCATAATGAACGGGTCGCTGTTTCCGCTCTGATAGTCACGGAGGCTCCTGAACCATCCGATGATGGTCTAGGGATGCGTTCTCATCACCAGCCGGGTGCCCGTCTGTGTAATTCCGAGATGCTAAAAGCATTGCCGTCCCAGTTAGGTCACTTGTCAGAGGAACAGCAGCGTGACGTAACTCGTTTGGTAGCGAGTTTCCCGTGCCTTTTCAATGATGTTCCGACGCAGACTACGGTGATTAAACAGGACATTGATGTCAAAGGTGCGAGGCCGATTAAGCAGCATCCTTATCGCGTTAATCCCACGAAACGGGCTCTTATGAAGCAGGAAACTAACTATCTCTTACAAAATGGTTTGGCCACACCAAGTTTAAGCCCCTGGTGTTCGGATGGATCTCCGCGATTTATTACCGATTTTCGTAAGGTTAATGCTGTGACTGTGTCGGATTGTTATCCGTTGCCGCGGATGGAGGATTGCATTGATAATTTAGGCACTGCTAAATATGTAAGTAAACTGGACATGCTTAAAGGCTATTGGCAGGTACCCCTAACTGAGCGGGCCTCTAACATTTCTGCATTCGCCACACCTGATAATTTCATGCAATATACCGTTATGGCCTTCGGTATGTGTAACGCTCCTGCGACCTTTCAGAGGTTGGTAAATACCGTTTTAAGTGGTATAAGTAACTGTAACGCATATTTGGATGATCTCATTGTGCACACTCGTACCTGGGAGATGCACATGCAGATCTTGGAGCAAGTGTTTACTCGTTTGGCACAGGCCTCTCTCACGTTAAACCTGGCGAAATGTGAGTTTGGAAAAGCCACTGTCACCTATTTAGGCAGACAGGTTGGTCAAGGCCAGGTTCGTCCAGTAGAAGCTAAGGTTACTGCGGTAAAGGATTGTGCTGCACCTTCCACTAGGAGCGCCCTACGCAGGTTTCTCGGTATGGCAGGTTATTACCGCAGTTTCTGTCGCAATTTTTCCACGATAGCCCAGCCTTTAACTGCGTTGACAAGTCCGAAAGTGGATTTTGTGTGGACAAAACGCTTTCAACTGCGTAAAAACTCTGCTAAGTCACGCCCCTGTGCTCGCTGCTCCTGAACTCTGTAGGCCCTTTAAACTAGAGGTGGATGCCAGTGCAGTGGGGGCAGGTGCAGTCCTGTTGCAGGAGGATGATGAAGGTGTTGATCATCCAGTTTGTTATTTTTCTCGTAAGTTCAACAAGCACCAGCTCAGATATTCTACAATCGAGAAAGAGACCCTTGCTTTGTTATTAGCTCTGCAGCACTTCGAGGTTTATGTTGGATCTA
Organism: Muraenolepis orangiensis; assembly: GCA_027704905.1. Classification (NCBI taxonomy): domain Eukaryota; kingdom Metazoa; phylum Chordata; class Actinopteri; order Gadiformes; family Muraenolepididae; genus Muraenolepis; species Muraenolepis orangiensis. The sequence continues at coordinate 2,672,238 of CM051016.1, forward strand.
GCCCTTTGCCGTGTTTACTGATCACAATCCCGTCGTATTTCTATCTCGCATGTACAATCACAATCAGCGTCTCATGTGATGGGCTCTGATCGTGCAGGATTACAACCTAGACATCCGTCATAAGAAGGGCTCAGACAATGTGTTGGCAGATGCTCTGTCTAGGCTTTAGTGATGTTTGTGTGTGGTACTAGGTAGGTTTGCTGGTAGGCTTGGTTAACAAAACCATAGGTTTGTGTCTTAAGGGAGGGGGTGTTACGGCTGCTGGTTCTGTGTGTGTGTGTGTGTGTGTGTTATGTATATGAGCTGTGCCGTTGCCCAGACGTCATTGGATGCCGGCGTCCTGTCCCTCCCCCGGTAGGCGGGACCGAAGATCCGAAGGTCTGGATTGGAGGATGTCAGGCTTGACTCTCCAATCTCCGCGCACCCTGTCCGGTGACAGCTGTTAAGACCGTGTGCGTCGTGTTAGTCGGGAGAGGTCTGAATCTGTGTCAGACGTCTCAATAGCTCCTCCGAAATATAGTAGGAACGTGTTGTTAACGGTGGTTAGCAGGTGTTGCCGCGTGTCATCTTGACGGCTGTTGTGTTGGGGAGCCCCGTTCGCCGTGGTTGTCTTGCTTCCCCGGCGGTGTTTTGTAGCCGCATATTCTTTTGTTAGCCCTGTTCATTTTCCCTGGTAGAAGGGAGGTTTCTTTTGTTTGTTTGTTTGTTTGGTTTGGGCAACCTATAATACCACCCTTATGTAAAGAGTTTCCCTCGGTTCCTTTGGTGTTCATGTAACTTGCTGCCTTAGTGGCTTTTGTTTGATTGTGGCTGTTTTTGCCAACGTTATTGTATTTTCATTTATTAAAACAACTTTTTATTTACCAAGTACAACTGGTTAAATGTTCTTTCCCACTCTCCACGAGCTGGGACGTAACACGATGTAAAGCAGGGAGGCAGCACTAGGGATTGATTCATCCAAGGTTTGCCGTTATCCAACTCAGGGAGCCATCAAAACACAGAGAAACACAAAAGGGTCCTGAGAAAAAGTAGAAAAAACACACAAGCAGTAACACTTTAACACAGGTGTCAAAGTGGAGCGGCAGGTAGTATGTGCCAGGGTTTACTCCGTTATTCTCCAATAACTCTTCTCTCTCTCTCTCTCTCTCTCTGATGCGATGTTTTCAGAGAATGACAGTTGGTCATCCAGGGTCAAAACCAGATTCCTCACAGTCCAAGTAGGCGTCACCACAGCATCATCAATGGTGACGGCCAGGTCTTGGTTTCTGACAACCCTTCCCCAGGAGAACACCAGCTCAGTCTTGTCCAGGTTGAGCTTTAGGTGGTGCATTGACATCCACTCCAAGATGTCTGCCAGGCACCTAGAAATGCACGCTCCCACTTGTGTCGGAGGGAGGAAACGAGAAGATCAGCTGGGTGACATCGGCATAGCAGTGGTAGGAGAAGTCAAGGGAGTGGATAACAGAACCAAGAGATGTGTAGAGAGAGAAAAGGATCCAAGATTGAGCTGACGTGGAACCCCAGTAGTCATTCTGCATGGTTCGGACACAGACCCTCTCAGTGTCACCTGGTAGGAGCGACCCGTCAGGTAGGATGCAAACAAGGAGAGAGCAGAGCCCAAGACACTCATCCCCTCAAGGGTTGAGAGGAGAATCTGGTGGTTCACTGTGTCGGATGTTGCAGACAGGTGTCTCAGGACCGAGGAGAGAGAGTTGGCTCTAGCAGCATGGAGCCACTAGGTCACTGGCAGGAGGCCAGTCTGGTAGAGGGACCCGCCTTGGGGGTCCGAGAGGCAGTTCTGGTGGAAGTACAAGGAAGGTTGATTAAAGCGTATTTCAATTAAAGTTATTAAAGTTAGTTAGGTAGAAGTAAAACCGGTCTGTAGTTCTTGACCTCCGAGTTGGTTTCTTCAGAAGGAGGGGGTGACTCTTGAAAGTAGAGGGGAAGCATCAAGAGGTCATTAAATCCATGTTGTTTTATAAATATTTAAAGAATGTTTGGTCCTGTATGTCCAAACCAAGTAATTTGTTATATCCAAGTTGTGTTCCTTCTGTAACTCGTGTCCTGTTCCTCTTTTTGAATCTGGCCTTGACCACATCCGTTTATTTGTAGTTGTCCACCACAAATAACTGTATACAATTATTTGTGCAGTTAGTTAAATACAGTTCGGATTCAAATAATGTGTTATTTTGAAAAGCATTTATTAAAAAAATTTAAATTATTTTTTATCGTAAAAATTATTTATTATGTCAATCCTCTATTGTGGCCATTTGATTGATTGTTTGATGTAAATTGTAACAAAGAAATTAAATGAATGGATTAAGATGTAAAATAACCTAAGGTACGTGGGTCTAGGATCTCTAGCCCAGTGTTCCACTCAGCCAGAGGCTGAGAGCACAGGGGGTCTACCTTGGTGGGAGGCACCAGCAGGACTGGATTCACCATGAGGAGCTCATAGTATCTCTTGCAGGGGTCGTCCTGAAGGGTCCAGGTACTCCTGAACCACTCTGACCGGAGGATAAAAGCACCGACTTCAGTAAAGGGCTTTCAAATCTTTTACATTTCAGATTTTTTTTTTTTCCATACAGTGATTCATTTCCACGGTTTACATTTAGTCAACAATATGAATTAAGGACAATTTCAATTATTGTAACCACGAATACGCATTAAAAAATTACCCAAAATCAATACTGCCATTGAATCAGCAATACGTTGTGTATACACAATGCATAGTTATAAAACGTACACCCAGACACCAGATTACCTTTTAAACTATCGCTCCAGTCGATCTTCTTCACTCCGGTGCAGGTGCCGTACACAGAGTCCATCTTGGCCAGACTGCCCTGGTGTTCTGCAAATGCAATCTGAGGAGCAGAACCAAACATCGGCCCGGGTCCCAACACACGCAGGGGCCCACGGCCGCGGTAGAGCGAGCGGTGTCGTAGTTACCTTGTACAGGTAGAACCAGTTCCACACGATGCTGACGAAGAAGCAGACGGCAAACACCCGTTTGAACTGGATAAACCAGGAGACAACAGACCAGAGCTGGGTGCAGATGATGGCAACAATGACCAGGATACAGAGAAACACCTGCATGAGGAAGGGGAGCCAATGGATGGTTTTATTGAATTCAGAGTTTGTCGTTTCTGGACTCAATTACTTAGTTGTGACCTCAGTACATCAGTAAAAAAAAGATATAAACACTACACACTTTTCACAATTAGACAGGGGAAAAAAAGACAAATTATTATCGGATATATATCCTTTTGTGTGCTTACTTTCAAAACGGTATCAACTTCCACACCAAAGCTGTCCTCAAAACGCCACGCCCAGACCTCATGGTCCAGAGTCCTCACGTCGATCAGCAGCTGGCCGAGGGCGTCGTCCACAGCCGCGTTCCGCTGGTTGTCCCCTGACTCCAGAAACTTCTGGATCTCCGACACACCCTGTCTGGTGATCTTCACTTTGGCATTGTAGAAGCTTTCCTCATTGTCCGTGGGCTAGAAGTTAAATAAAAACTTAAATTGTTTAGTTTAACTGAGAGTGACAGACACAAGTGCTGGTGCTAGAATATCATTCCCAATTTTAAATAAAAAAGCAATTAGGAATTGGTTACTAACGATGATAAAAGATTAGTCTGATTTATATATTATCATTTCTAAATGTTTGTTGCTGTTAAATCTATCGAGTCAAGTCAAGTCTAATCAAATCTTATGTGCAATACCCGACGACAGACAGCAGTTATAAAACAGAATAGGATAAAAGAAGTAAAAAAGTACAAAACTGTATAAGTTAAATATATAAAAATGCAATATATAAAATGCAATATGTCAGAAAAAGAGCAATATATATATATAAATCAATGTAATAAAATATACATTGTTATATGCTATACGCCCTTGTTCAGCAGCCTGATGGCCTGACTGTGGAAGCTATCTCTGAGTCTATTTGATACCACTTGATACTGCGGTATCGCCTGCCTGACGGTAACAGTGAGTACAGTTCGTGGCTGGGGTGGGCAATGTCTTTATGATGCGTTTGGCCTTGGCCACGCACCGCTGGTTGTATATATCCAGGAGGGAGGGGAGCTCACCTCCAACGATATACTGGGCCGTCCGCACCACCCTTTGAAGCGCTCTGCGCTCGAGTGCGGTGCAGTTCCCGTACCTGCCGTACCTGACCGTTCCGCGATCAGGCCCATCACTGTCGTGTCGTCAGCAGACTTGATGATGATGTTGGAGCTGTGCATAGCCATGCAGTCGTGGGTGTAGAGGGAGTAGGGGAGAGGGCTCAGCACGCAGTCGTTCAGGCAGGTTACCTAGGGTTGTTTAGGGACAGGTACGATGGTGGACATCTTGAAGACCGCGGGGACAACAGCCTGGGACAGGGAGAGGTTGAAGATGTCTGCAAAGACTCCTGCCAACTGGTCTGCGCATGCTCTGAGGACGCGGCCCGGGATGTCGTCGGCCTGCCGCCTTGCGGATGTTCAGCCGCTTGAAGCTGCGGCGCACATCCGCCTCCGAGATGCTCAGCAGGCTGGTCTCCTCAGGCGGCGCTGGCTTCGGCGGGCTGCCGTTCACGTCGAACCGAGCAAATAAAAGTATTTAGCTCTCCTGAGAGGGAGGTAGAGGAGTTCTCTACACAACTGGTTCTCCCTCTGAAGTTCGTTATCGTCTGTAACCCCTGCCTCTTGAATTTCTTCTCCACTCTTACCCTGTACTCCCGCTTGGCAGTGACGAAGGTCTTACGGAGGTCGTAGCGGGCTCTCGTATATACCTCCAAAGGCGGCATTACGCATTAGCGCGTTATCGGCAACAGAGAGCTCAGAAATGGACCACATCTACATCACTAGCAGGAACCAAAGTGGACCAATGGTTTAATCTACGATGTTCCTGTTCTATTAGGTTCACCACTTGCAGTAACCTACCAAGCCAGCTTTGTTGATGAGCTTGAGGATCCTGGTGAGAAACCTCTTCAGTGTGGGGCTGTATGTGGGGCTGTATGTGGGCTGCTGTGAGATAGAAGCTATGCTCTTCCGCTGCTCTTCAACCTGCACAGGGAATACAGGGCCACGCAGTTGCAGAACTTTAATTTCAATGATGGCTGGCCGATAGATTATTGATTAGGAATAACGCTTCCATTGTCCATTTGTCCATTACCAACCTGCCTCTGTAGTGCAGACACTTCATCGCTACAATCCGACCCTTCTGTGTCCTGTTCCCTTCTTTTAGTTGGCACGTCGGGATAGGTTATCGGCTGTAAATCAAGGTTAACAAGTGAACGGCGTCCACACACACACACACACACACACTAGGGCTGGCGAGCAGGCACGTGCCCACATAGACATCAAAGGGGGCTTGAGCTCCTGCCCTTTTTCTTCCTTCAGAGAAAGTGCCCTTTTTATGGGATGCTTTTTTATTTTATTTATTTATTTATTTTAAAAATCAATTCATATCTACTCGTTTGCGCAGTTTCCCTTTCCAATATATTGATCGAATAAAAGAAAAAAATATCGTCGGGAGATGACTGTCAAGTTCCGATGCTCCCTCTACCCTCCCTCCCTCTCTCTCTCTCTCCCCTCCCTCCCTACTCCCCCATCTGCTGCTCAGTGGTGCGGACAGTCCTCAGCAGTCCCTTCAGACAGGTAGCAGCACCTCCCACCTTACAGTCCCTTCAGACAGGTAGCAGCACCTCCCACCTTACAGTCCCTTCAGACAGGTAGCAGCACCTCCCACCTTACAGTCCCTTCAGACAGGTAGCAGCACCTCCCACCTTACAGTCCCTTCAGACAGGTAGCAGCACCTCCCACCTTACAGTCCCTTCAGACAGGTAGCAGCACCTCCCACCTTACAGTCCCTTCAGACAGGTAGCAGCACATCCCACCTTACAGTCCCATGGGATGCCGGCTTTTCTTGGCTTGTTTGAAGGTGAGTGGTGATGAACAAATGACTAAGCTGCCAGTGCCTCGAGTTTACAGCTAATTAGCCAAAAGACTAAAACAAATCTAGTTAACTTGCTAATGGATAAGTTAGCTCAAAGTTTAGCTAAGGCAATGTATCATGGGCATACAGGCTAATGTACTGTACTTAAGGGGAGACACTACAGGTGAATACAGTCAAATGTGTATCTAATAACGTCATCACAATCGCCACATTGATATGCAAATTAGGCGTTAACTAGGCCTTGCATGCATTTACCAAGGTGAAAAGAAAAAACATATCACCTCACAACTTCCCCACATAGTTACTTACGTCAAGTCAGTATTTTCCCCTGAAATGTTATGTTTAAATATGCAGATTAGCTTTAAATCTATAGATGAATTCAGACAGGGTAGTAAAACGAACACCATTTAGAGTGAAAGAAAACATGGAAGCAAAATAGACTAAAATAACAAAATTTACAAGTACATGAAAAAACTATCTTTTTGCCTGTAATGTCCTGCCTTAAACAGTAACTACATAATTTTGATTGTTGGCTGCTCATTTAATAACTATTAATTTGACTAGTTTGTTGGATGCTGATAGATCTTAATCATTACATGATACAGCGACCCACTCTCATATGTGAAAGGAGGGAATTGTAGTTACACTGAAACTAAGTCCTTGTCAACAGAAGTTTGATGTTATGTGTGCGGGCAATTCAGTATTCTATTGCTTGGCTTAATTAGTTTTAAAACATTTTTTTTGAAATTATTATGGGAAGTGCCCTTTTTCTCACTTGAGCTCCTGCCCCTGAAAATGTGTGCACGTCCCTGCTGGCGGTATAAGGTATGAGTCATAACGGTATATTCATAAGGCGATATGTAGATGGGACCGCACCGTCATACCGATATGTCTGAAGTTGTTATGACCGGTTTTTTGTTGTTGTTGAAAGCAGAATTAAAGCAGTTTTGTCCCCTCTCATCTCCGAGATAATGTAGGCTGTTCTCTCTCTGCTCATAAGCTCAACCCCGCCCCCCACCCCGCCCTCCAACCCCCCAGCCCCGCCCTCCAACCCGCAGCCCCACCCTCCACAAATATATTTGTGATCAAAAACATATTTGAGTGTGGTTACATTTGAATAAAAACCGCTTTCTGTGTGTGAATCGCTCAGCATTTGAGTGAGGATTTTTGAGACTCCCTGACGCCGCTAGATTCACACACACTTTTCAAGAGGCGAGTGTCTTCAGCCAATCAGATGTCTGCTTCATTTTAAGCCAATTAGATTAGATTCAAATGTATTGTCATTGCACTGTAGCACAAGTACAGTACAGCAAAAATAATTTAGCATCTAACCAGAGTGCAAATGTTGCAGTAAAGTGCATAGTAATATAATATAATTTACAGTTAAAATTTACAGGTTAAAACACAGTCTAGGTATAAATGTGATATGAGCATATTAATAGGTATATGTATATACAGGTAAGTGATCATTTAACATAGTGATCTATAATTGAAAGCAGGATACAAATATATAGATGTAAATGTACATACAAGTGAGCATATATAAATGTATGGCAAGTATAAATATATATGTATATACAGGAGTAGGAGCAGATAGAACTGTCTTCGTGGTGCAGAGGTCAGGGAGATGACAGCTGAGGGGAAGAAGCTGTTCCTAAGCCTACTTGACTTGGAACAGAGGTTTCTATAGCGCCTCCCGGAGGGCATGAGGGCAAACAGTCCATGGTTGGGGTGAGAGGGGTCATCCACTATTTGTTGTGCCTTCCTCAGATATTGTTTGTGGTGGGTAGTGTTTTTATTGCAGGGAGGGGTAGTCCAACGATGCGTTGGGTGGTTTTCACCACCCTCTGCAGCGCTTTCCAGTCGGAAACAGTTGCCGTACCACACTGTGATGCAGTTGGTGAGGATGCTTTCAATAGCACACCGGTAAACGTTCACCAGAATCTGAGGTGACAGGTGGGCTTTCCTCAGTCTCCTCAGGAAGAAGAGACGCTGGTGAGCCTTCTTAACCAGTGAGGCAGTATTGAGGGACCAGGAGAGGTCCTCGGAGATGTGGACCCCCAGGAATTTGAAGCTCCGTTGATGAGGATGGGGGCGTGTGCGCCAGCTCTGGTCTATCTGAAGTCGACGATGGGCTCCTTGGTCTTCTTGGTGTTGAGGGCCAGGTTGTTGTCAGCGCACCACGCCACCAGGTGCTGGACCTCCTCCCTGTATGCTGCCTCATCATTGTTTTTGATGAGGCCCACAACCGTTGTGTCGTCAGCAAACTTGATGATGGTGTTTGTACCATGTACAGGAGTGCAGTCGTGGGTGAAGAGGGAGTAGAGGAGAGGGCTCAGCACACAGCCTTGTGGAATGCCGGTGTTTAGGGTGAGGTGAGATGGTCTAACCTGACTGACTGGGGTCTGTTGGTTAGGAAGTCTAGTAACCAGTTACAAACTCCACCAAGGTCACCAAGTTTGAAGATGAGTTTGGAGGGGATGATGGTGTTGAATGCTGAGCTGAGGTCGATGAACAGCATTCTCACGTGGGTGTTGCTCTCTTTCAGGTGGGAGAGAGCGGAGTAAAGAGTTGAGGAAATGGCGTCCTCCGTGCTCCTGTTCTCACGGTAGGCAAATTGGTATTTATCCAGTGAGGGTGACAGGCCAGATTTGAGGTGAGCCAGGACCAGCCTCTCGAAGCACTTCATGATGATGGGGGTGAGGGCAACAGGGCGGAAGTCGTTGAGGCTCGCTGCAGAGGAGTGTTTTGGCACTGGCACAATGGAGGTGGTTTTAAAGCACACGGGGACAACTGCCTGAGCTAGTGACAAGTTGAACATGTCAGTAAGGACCTAGGTCAGCTGCGTGTGTCCCCACGAGGGTGGGCCTAATGCGTTTCCAATGTAGCATAACATATCGGCGGTTTGCGGAGTCTGGGGTGTGTGACAGAGTCCGGGGGTGACAGTTCAGAGTTCATCTCCAACAACATGGCTTCTGGAAGTGGCGCTCCCGCTACAAGTGTAAGTGAAGTATAATACCCAGACTCCGCAAACCACGTTATATTTTACGCTACGTTGGAAATGCATTAGGCACACACGGATGTCATTGGCTTAAAATTAAGCAGAGATCTGATTGGCTGAAGACACTCGCCTCTTAAAAAAGTGTGTGTGTGATAGTGATGGGAATTCCGGCTCTTTTGAGTGAGCCGGCTCATTTGGCTCGGCTCACCAAGAAGAGCCAGATCTTTCGGTTCCCAAACGGCTGTTCTATTTTACCACATATACCTTTTATAATTCAATCAAATTTAGCCCTGTTTTGACTAATTATTTATATGTGTACACATATCACTTAAATTATTCAATATATCCTTTGTACTGAAGTATTCAAAAGTAAAAATTACAATTTTAATATAAATGATTTGCTGTGGCCAATTGTTTTCATTGCATTTCCAGACCCTTGTAACTGATACCACCCAATGAATGACCTGACTTGCTTGTAGAACCACGCTACACAAAGCAGATAGCAACACCTAGAACAACTTAAGCATAGACATTTAAAAAAAGGACAGCTACTGTATTTTTGTATATTTTACATTTTTATTTAAACAAAAAGCCCTAACAAAACTCTATTTCAGTATAAACTATAGAACAAAAGACAGCAACAACTGACATAAAATCTTAAAAAATATAAATAATCAGAAATAAATAACAATGAAAATAAATATATTGCAATGCTCAAAACAGCAGCAAATAACAGTCTCTATCATAAAAAAAAATTAAAAAAAATATATTGCAATGCTAAAAACAGCAGCAAATAACAGTCTATCATAAAAAATATACCGTATTGACCCGAATATAAGACGACCCCGATTATAAGACGACCCCTCTTTTTCAAGACTCATTTTTGGAAAAAGAAATTTGAAGACCAAATATTTTTTTTATAAAGAAAATAATTTTATTTGAAAGTAATGATAACACACATCACACATTGTGTTCAAATTTGCCTAACTTGGCGAACAAAAACAAAACAGGCTAGATAGATAGCAATAAAACAGTAGTGCAATAAAACGGTAGCGCAATAAAACAGTAGAGCAATGAAACAGTACAACATTTCAGAACATCCGTGATATGTTCGAATAATGGAGAATGAGACGGGAGCGAACGTTGGAGTTGAGTCTACTCCATTTAATGAACACACACAATCAAACAAGATCCGGTCACCACATACATCACATTGCGCATTGATACCGTGCACTGAGTGTAGTGCCAGATGTAACATTTCCCCCCCCCTCACGGAACCTACGGGTTATAGTCAGTTACAAAATCACGCAGGTGCTCCGGCCTGCTGCGTGCCCGAACTGGGCGGGGCTCAGGTGCAACCACAACCACTGGCGGTGGCCCCACGACGTCCGGCTGGGCTAGAGGGGCTGGGGCTGGTGCGGCATCGAACCGTGCGGCCGGCAGAGCTGTAGCAGCAGGCACTGGGCCGGCGGGGGCGTGCACCTTACGCAGGCGGCTAGCATGCCAGCGCGTGCCATCAGCGAGCCTGAACGAAGCCGGGCCAAGCTGTTGGCTGACCTGGACAGGGTCTGACCAAAATGACTGGAGCTTGTTGTCACGGTGAGGTCGTCGGATCCTGACCCAGTCCAAGGCAGCCATGGCAGGTGGCCTAGCACGTCGGGCCCTGTCGAAACGGTTCTTCATCAGACGCTGGCGTGTGGCGACTGTGGCTTGAACCGGATGGGCTGGGGCCTGAGCTGGTGTGGGGCGGAGCCTATCCAGAGGCAGCTGAAGCTCCCGCCCCAGCATGAGGGAGGCTGGGGAGACTCCTGTGGTGGCGTGTCGGGTGGCCCGGTAATGCAGCAGCGTCTGGAGGAGGCTGTTGATGAGCGTGTACCCTTGTGCCAGGTGGGCCCTGATGCCATTTTTTAGTGACTGATTCAGCCGTTCCACCCCCCCGTTTGCCGCTGGGTTGTAGAACGCTGTGCGAATGTGGCGGATCCCTTTCCCCTCCAGATAAGAGGACAGTTTGTGGGAGACCATTTGGGGACCATTGTCGGTTGTGATCCTCTTGGGCAGGCCCCAACGCGCGAACAGGGAGTCAAGAATGTCAACCAACACCTTGGCTGTGACCGAGCCCACGGGTATTACCTCTGGCCACTTAGAGTGCAGGTCGTAGATCACGACAAGGAAACGCTGGTGATGCGGTACCCCGTGTAGCTCGCCGCAGATGTCGAGTTGCAGGTGCTCCCAGGGTTGGGACGGCCAGTCCAACGGCTGCATGGGTGGGGGTGGGCCTGGGGCCCTGGTCTTGCCACTAAGAAGGCAAGCAGTGCAGTCCTTAACCAGGGTCTCGATTTCCCTGTCGATGCCTGGCCACCACACCAAATCACGGCACCGCTGCTTGAGCCTGACTATGCCCAAGTGGCCCTCGTGCGCCATAGTCAGGATACGCGCCCGAAGGGCACTCGGGACCACCGTGCAGAGCCCGCGAGCGATGCAGGTGTCATTCCAGCATGACAGTTCGTCCCTGACCCTGAAGTAGGGAAGCAGCTCATCAGCTACCCTCGTCGGCCAGCCCTGTCTGATGTAGGCCGAGAGTGTAGTGAGGGTGGGGTCGTCAGCTGAGACGTCCTGGAGCTCCTTCAGCGACACTGTCTCCTGAAGAGGTGTGTGGAGGAGCTGGACGAGGTCGTGCTCGGCCTGGTCCCGTTCAGGGGTCGAAGGTGGGTCTGAGGGTGGGTTGGGGATTGAGCGTGACAGCAGGTCAGCCACCACGTTGTCCCGGCCTGGCGTGAACTGTAGGCGAAAGTTGTACTGCTGCAGGCGGTCGGCCCAACGGTGGAGACGGAGTGGTCTGTGGCCGGTGCCTGAAGTGGCCAGGAGGGTGGTGAGGGACTGGTGGTCTGTCCTCAATGTGAATGAGCGTCCATAGAGGTACATGTGCCAGCGTTCACATGCCCAGAGGCACGCTAGGGCTTCCCGCTCCCCCACCGAGTACCTCTGTTCTGTGGGGCTGAGAGCCCGTGAGGCGAAGGCGATCGGCCTCTCGACCCCCTTTTGCAGCTGGGACATCACCGCACCAATGGCCGTGGCGGAGGCGTCGCATGTGACGAGGGTGGGGCTGGCCAGGTCGAAGTACGCTAGGACCGGTGGTGAGGTGAGCTGGGCCTTCAGGAGGCGCACGGCGTCCGAGCAGGCAGGCGTCCAGAGCCAGGGCTCGCCCTGTTTCAGCAGGTGGCGCAGTGGGGTGGTCGTAGCCGAGTACTGTGGCAGGAAGCGGAGGTAGAACGCCGTCATGCCGAGGAAGGAGGCTAACTGAGCAGCTGAGGTGGGCTCCGGGACGCGGTGGATGGCCTCCGTGTTTGAGTAGAGTGGGTATATGCCGTCAGCCGAGAGGCGGAACCCCACGAACTCAACGGCTGGGGCGGCGAAGACACACTTCTCACCGTTGAGTGTGAGGTGGTGTTTGGCCAGTGCACCGAACACGCTGTGGAGACGCTCATCGTGGCTCTCGACGGTGGCCCCGTGAACCACGATGTCGTCAAGGTAGATGGCCACACCCGGGATGCCAGCGAAGATGGAGGCCATGATCTTTTGGAAGCAGCTGGGGGCAGAGCTTAGACCAAAAGCCATGCGTTTGTAACTGAAGACCCCTTTGTGGGTGATAAACGCAGTGAGGTTGCGGCTCTCGGGGTGTAGTGGCACCTGGAGGTAGCCCTGGCGGAGGTCCAGCTTGGAGAACACAGTGGACCCGTAGAACTGGGCGGTGAGCTCCTCTGACGTTGGCAAGGGGTATTTGTCGGGAAAGATGGCCTTGTTCACTGCTCTCAAGTCCACGCAGAGTCGCAGCCCCCCAGACTTCTTCTTGGCCACCACGATGTTGGAGATCCAGGGCGACGCATTCACCTGCTCAATGATGTTGCCATCGAGCATGCTCTGTAGCTCAGAGGAGATGTCATCGCGGAGGGCCAGTGGGGAGCGGCGGAGGGGCTGAATGACAGGTCTCACTTGCGGGTCTATCAGGGGCTGGTGGGCGAAAATATCGAGACAGCCCACACCGCTGAACAGTGCAGGCCACTGTTGCTGCCAGGGGCTGGCAACGGTGTGGATCTCAGAGCCAGAGGTGTCTAACAGAGTGAAACCGAGGCTGTTGAAGAGGTCGAGGCCCAGGAGGTTGGTCCCGTGGCGTGCAATATTGAACCTGAAGACTGGCAGTGTCTTCTCTCCGTATTTCACGGGAAGCTGTAGGGAGCCCACAATGTCAATTTTGGAGTTAGCATAGCCACGCAGCGTGGTGGTGGGCGGGCCCAGTGGCTCGTGGGAGAAGAACTGTTGATAAGTCACCCAGTTCAGGAGGGACACCGAAGCACCCGTGTCTAGGAGGAGGGGCAGAGTGACATCACCAACCATCAATGAACATGTTTTAAATGGCACTCGTCCTGAGCTGACATTGTGGATGATCGTGGTAGGTGGTTGGGAGGCTCTAGCTGGGGCAGACCTACAGACTTTGTGGAAGTGATTCAGCCTCCCGCAGTTGGAGCAGGTTTTACCACGGGCAGGACAGGTCTGAGCTCTTGAGTCGTGTGCAGGAGAGCCACAATTCCCACACGGCTGGTGTGGGCGGTCACGTGACTGAGAGGCTAGTTGTACACTCCCCCCGCTGCTGTCTGTACTCACGTGGAGGAGGGGCGTCAGTGAGTCGCGCGCGCGCGCGCCCGTTACCTCGTCCGCTGCTAGCGAGTTGGAAGAAGCCGACAATGTAGCTGCACATTCGAGAGCAGATTCGACCTGAACGGCTAGGTGTAGAGCTGCTGCTAGTGTCACGTCATCGTTTTCCATCAACAGTCTTTCCCTAATCTTGTCACAGTTCGTGTGCAGTATGAGGTGGTCTCTGATCAGTTCGTCTTGTAACGCGCCAAACTTGCACGAGCTCGCCAAACCTCGTAGATCAGCCACGTACTGTGTCACCGACTCACCCGGCCGCTGGTGCCTCCGTCCGAATATGACGCGGCGGAGGAGAGCACTCTGTGGGGTGGCGAAATGACTCCTCAGTAGGGCCACAGTCTCTGTGTAACCCGCTGCGGGGCCAAGAGTTTCAAACACACGCTGTCCCTCTGCTCCTAGACAGTGCAGCAGCAGTGCACGTTTCCTCTCCGCGGACACTCTCTCCAAGCCGGCAGCTAGGATATATGTCTCGAACGAGGAAATCCAGCGGGGCCACGGTATCAGTGGCTCGCCCGGCGTGGCTAGGAAGGGGGAGGGTGGTGGTATCGAACAATCAGCCATTCTCGTCGCCAATGATATGTTCGAATAATGGAGAATGAGACGGGAGCGAACGTTGGAGTTGAGTCTACTCCATTTAATGAACACACACAATCAAACAAGATCCGGTCACCACATACATCACATTGCGCATTGATACCGTGCACTGAGTGTAGTGCCAGATGTAACAATCCGTCTATTGGTCACATCACGTCTTCTCATTCAGCTCGTCTTCTACATCGCTGGTTGTTCCTCTCACTCCCGCTATCGTCACTCACGTTGTCCTCCTCCCCGTCTCCTCCCACATCACGTCATCCTCCCCGTCTCCTCCCACATCACGTCATCCTCCCCGTCTCCTCCCACATCACGTCATCCTCCCCGTCTCCTCCCACATCACGTCATCCTCCCCGTCTCCTCCCACATCACGTCATCCTCCCCGTCTCCTCCCACATCACGTCATCCTCCCACATCACGTCATCCTCCCCGTCTCCTCCCACATCACGTCATCCTCCCCGTCTCCTCCCACATCACGTCATCCTCCCACATCACGTCATCCTCCCCGTCTCCTCCCACATCACGTCATCCTCCCCGTCTCCTCCCACATCACGTCATCCTCCCCGTCTCCTCCCACATCACGTCATCCTCCCACCCACGTCATCCTCCCCGTCTCCTCCCTTTTTCTTTTTCAAGTTGGTCGCTGTGTCTCTCCATTTCTATCTCTCCAGGTAACTGTTTTTATGTACTGTTACTTTAAGACTTTGAGTGACTTTAAGTGTCGCGCGGTGTCTCGGAACACTCGTTTGGCGCGATCTGTTGTTGCGCAATTACATGTGCAATTACGGTACATCGAAAAGTCTAAACCCCGATTATAAGACGACCCCTCTTTTTCAGATTTTTTTCTAGGAAAAAAACCCCGTCTTATATTCGGGTCAATACGGTATATGTATTGTAATGTGCAAAACAGCAGTATCAAACAGTCTCTAATGAACTTACCACAGTCAACTATCAAACTGTAACCTTTTCTTCTTCTTTTCAGGGCAGATTGGCATTGAGGAAGACCAAGTGCTTAGAGGGTTGATCCGGTTTCTTCTCTCCGTTATTATCTGCCCTGTTTTAGAACATACATTGGATTGAGAGCCTGTGTGAAGCTTCGGAATCCCTTGTCCTCCACAATGGAAAATGGTTGGAAATCACTTGCAATCATTTTGGCCAATTCTTCATCCACTATGTTGTGTCTAGCTGGGGTCATTCATTGCCTTTGATATCCATTGTCTTATTGAGGTCTGTGTAGCTGTTGGTGTTTGGGTACCTGACGCATGGGGGGTAGATCCTGTAGCTGCAGCAGCAACAGGTGGAGTAGACCACTGGCAGAAGCAGGCAGTCTGCCTTTTGACTTCCAACTGAACTGTTGGATGCTCAGTTCTCAAGTGGCTGTGGAGGTGGTTTGTGGAGCTGCTCTATATGAGAGCTTCATGTTGACAATGCTGCATTCTGCCTTTGTGTTTGCACAATTGTTCAAATGCAGCCAAATGCTGCTTCTTTTCCTAGTTTCACTCATCTTATATGCTCTGTTCAGCAATCAGCACTGAGCACGCGCCGCCCCTCCTCCTTATCTACCCTCACGTGATGCACAGCATGCGCGTGACATTCAGTCACTGCATGTACGCGGATGTCCGCGGGTTCGAGCCGTCGTTCACTAAACAGCTCGAGCCCGTCGTTCACTAAACAGTTCGAGCCCGTCGTTCACTAAACAGCTCGCGACCGACACGTCACTAGTGTGTGTCTAACGCATCAGGGAGTCTCAACAATACACACACAAATGCAGAGCGATTCACACACAGAAAGCGTTTTTTATAAAAGTGTAACACTCATATGTTTTTGATCTGAATATATATTTGTGAAACTTTTTAACATTTATAAAATGATATATTTTTGTGCGTGCATTGAAAACCATGTGTGGATGGAGACATGTCTATATAAATCCGGAATGACATTTGTGTATCCTTCTGTGTGCCTTATTTATTATTGACTGATCTGACCCCATACACATACCGGGATAGGATTGATGGTCCATATCGCCCAGCACTAACACTCCAACACACACACACACACACACACACACACACACACACACACACACACACACACACACACACACACACACACACACACACACACACACACACACACACACACACACACACACACACACACACACACACACACACACACACACACACACACACACACACACACACACACACACACACACACACACACACACACACATACCTGTTGGTTCTTCATCTTCTTGGTGCCAGCATCGTAGTTGAGCATGTCGTAGGGGTCGACCCAGTCGTCTTCGGTCCCTCCAGGAGCAGCCAGGCTCCACACCATCAGCACCACCACCACCACCACACCGCCTCGGAACATCGTGAATAACTGTCTTCCTCCTCCGTCAGCCTGGTCTCACCATCTCTGATACATCCCTCACGTATAGACACCTCCACTTATAGACCGAACAACAACCTCTCAAACCTCCAGCACTTGTTGTCAATCGTTTCAATCTTACCCGGAAATACCGCTGGCTCCATGCTGGCTACTAGCGCCCCCAGCGGTGAGCCAAGTCAACTTTATTGTCACTTCACAGTTTACACTTATCCAGTATAAAGTATAAAGCAGTGGTGTGAAAATCGTATGTGCAATACCCGACGACAGACAGCAGTTATAAAAATAAGATAAAAATAGATAAAAATAGAATAGAATAAAGTTAAAAAATAAAAACAAAAATGCAATTTATAAAATGCAATATATCGGCACATCGGTAGACATGATGCTTTCAGCTGGGAGACCCTATTATTACTGTTTGAATTGGACTTATTGTTTGCCAAGCAGTAGATATGAGTGCATATGGGACATGACTGCAGCCCCCCCCCCCCCCAACATATATATATACTGTTATCTTTTTTTATTATTATATATATTATTATATTATATGATTATATTATATTATATGATTATATATTAGTTTGTGCTCGGTCCTGTATCTCTGTAGCCATTAACATGTTAGCTTGAGGAGACAGGTTGATGAGGATTCCGGTTTATTGCATACTAATTATTTGAATGATGGTGAACAGATGAGTTGGGACATGCTAGAGCTCTCTTCCTCCAGTGTGTGGGGTTCTTTTGGTTTCTTTTTTGATCTTTGACCACCTCCATTCATTTGGTTCATTTCCCTGTTTATTATACAAAACCAAATATATAGTTTGGACAAGACTGCCTTGATTAAAATAATACATTTCTGAAATATGCAAACTTGCAAGAAAACCTTTTCACAGATACTGTATGGATTTCTTGTCAAAAGACTGTTGCTTTTACCATGACATTGAGTCACCTATAAAGATCCAAACATGTATATCCAATGCGTAGAGAACAACACATGTGTATACAAATGTGAAGAAGCTTGCAGATTGTTTTTTTATGTTGTTAATGTTTTCTACTGCAGAACATTTAATTTCAGTAAAAGGTACTGCCATTTATGTGAAATGTACATTTAATTACATATAGTAGTATGTATATGCATTTGTATCTTATCTGTATTATAAAGCAAGTTAAAGTGATCCACCGTCTGCATAAAAAAAAGTTTGAAAGCATCCTCACCAACTGCATCACAGTGCGGTACGGCAACTGCACAGTTTCAGACCGGAAAGCGCTGCAGATGGTGGTGAAAACCGCCCAACGCATCGTTGGACTACCCCTCACTGCAGTAAACACTACCCACCACAAACGGTGTCTGAGGAAGGCACAACAAATAGTGGATGACCCCTCTCACCCCAACCATGGACTGTTTGCCCTCATGCCCTCCGGGAGGCGCTATAGAAACCTTTGTTCCAAGTCAAGCAGGCTTAGGAACAGCTTCTTCCCCTCAGCTGTCATCTCCCTGAACTCTGCACCATGAAGACAGACCCCACACCCGCCCCCCCCCCCCCCCCCCCTGCTGGCTAACATACAGACTCTGAACCCTGCTGACAAATACCCTTTCACTATCAATGTCTTCAGCAGCCTTGCACTGTATCATAACTACCTACCTCTCTATAGTTTACATATTTATTACTAAGATACCTTTTTACTGTACCTGAAATATATATTTAAATCTGTTGATAGAACTGCTCCTACTCCTGTATATATATATATATATATACATTTATACTTGCCATACATTTATATATGCTCACTTGTATATACATTTAGATCTATATATTTGTATCCTGCTTTCAATAATAGCATACCCCTGATCACTATGTTAAATGATCACTTACCTGTATATACATATACCTATTATTATGCTCATATCACATTTATACCTAGACTGTCTTTTAACCTGTACATTTAAACTGTAAATTATTTTCGCTGTACTGTACTTGTGCTGTGAAATGACAATACATTAGAATCTAATCTAATCTAATATATATATATATATATTATAAACTAGTTCTATATTATGTATATTGTATGTATATTATATATATATATATATTATACATACAATATACATAATTGTATATAATAATTGTATGTATATTATGTATGTATGTATATGTATATATTATATATATATATATATATATATATATATATATATATATAATAGTTGTGAGCATGCGCAGCTAGCAGCTAGCTCCTCGTTAGCCTCTCCTCGACTCCCCCTCCAGGTGAAGGCATGGCGGCCATACAGGCGAAGGAGTGCGAAACCGAAGGTTGCAGCAAGGAGGCTAAACTCCAATGTCCGCGGTGCATCACCCTCGGGATCCAAGGCTCCTACTTCTGCTCTCAGGTACCGCAGCGTGTCGGGGTTGTCCTGATGTCTGAAGCGGTCTACTGCTCACCGGAGGCCCGCACGGCAGGAGCAGCGAGCTAGCTAGCTAGCCCGCTATTCTGTAGCCATGTGTAGCATCATGCTAACCCTCCCTGATGCTAACCCTCTCCTGGGCGGTGATCGATACATTTCATTATCGATGAAGACCATTGCGTTAAAGAGTGCGTGTAGGTGTCAGCCTAGCGGCTGTTCGGTGTCGTTCACTATCTGTAGTACTAGGTGGTGTGAAGAGCATATTTAATATACTGAATATTTAAACACACCGTAGAGTAATCCAGGTTGATCGATGGGTAGAATCGGCCCACATCCTCTCATTATTAGTATGTGATCAAGCCAATCTCTGTAGCATACTGATCAATATCCCCTCAGTATCGGTAAACGTATCAATCGTAGCATACAAGTGTATATATTTAATATTAGTCCTATGCATTCTGATACTGACCAATGAATGGCCAACTATAGAAAAAGGGGTTTGTTTTAATCGTTTAGAGTTATCGATTTAATAGTCTGTGTAGTGATCATTTCGATAGAAACACCTGGTCATTGGTGGCAGGCCTACTCTAAATAGACCACAGCTTGGTCCCAAATGACCCATGCTGGACTAGGGTCACTGGATCAGGGTTATGACTCTAGGGGGAGCCTGCCACTGGTTAATGTACATTGCGTCCTATGTATGAAGAATACTGTATGCCAAATATACCAAAGTACTAACCCAGTGTCCCATCTCTCCATCTCTCTTCATCTCTCTTCATCTCTCTCCATCTCTCTTCCCAGGAATGCTTTAAAAAGAATTGGGTTACTCACAAGTTGCAGCACAAAAAAGCAAGTACGTACCACTCGTTTTTTAAAGCACAATTCTTTCAGTTCAGGCAACCGATAAACTGCTGGATTTAATGCATTGCTTTATGTTCTGTTTCCTACTATAGAGGAGCCCAATAGTGAAGAATCCAATAACTGCCCAAAGGATATTAACACGGATCCATGGCCTGGCTACCGCTACACGGGGGTACTACGTCCTCACTACCCCCTGGTAAGAAGCCCATTGGGCCGGAGCCTACAGCACTAAGTTGTCCTAGATCCGGGCTTCTCAACCTCGTTCAGTCCACCACCTTCCAAAAATGTATATTGTAACTACTCCGATACTTCTGCCATTGTTGACGTATAGAATATGACGGTTGAGGACCTTTATCAATGGGTGTGTTTTAAGATTTGGAAATTTCAAGTTTCAGGAAGTATTTGTAGCCTACTGCTTAAATGTGTTTTGAGATTTTCAAAACTAGCAAATAAAACGAATTGTTACATTCCTGCATGTTATCCACTTTAATAGTGTGTGTGTGTTTTTTTTTTATATATATATATATATATATGCGCCTATACAAAAACCTGTGAATGAATGGGTCCAGTCTGAATTGTACTAACAGTGTGAGTGGTATTCATGGCTCCTGCTGTAGACTCCATTGAGGCTTGTGACCAGTGACATCCAGAGACCCGACTATGCTGATCACTCAAGAGGTAATCTGAACCTACCAACCCAACACTGGCTGCTATTTCAATAGGGGTTGTTAGAATTAAACAGTCATTAATTGGGATGTTCCTGGCAACTCATTTCTGTGACGATTGATGATTCGTAAGCTGCCAGATGAGTAGTATAAACCTATAAAATAAAAGTCAAGAAATCTGTCAATTGGGCGCTGTATATACAATAGCTGCCCGCTGCTCCTAATACTAGGATGGGTTAAATGCAGAGAAACTAAGCTCTACAGCTCCTTTATTTTCCTTATTCAAACACATACATCTTTGTTATTATTCTGTATCTAATTCTAACCCATTCGTCCATGGTTATTGTTCTATATGGTATTAAAACTGTAGCTGAGGCAGGCTTATTTAAATTAAGTCATGAAAAGGCAGACTGTTGGCAAACGTCAGCACACCTGAAATAACCACAGTTAGGGACTAAGGTGAAGAGCTCTTCTGAGGGGAAGCAAAGAGAAAACTATTTAACCCTATTTAATTAGTTCTGGTTCCAACTAACAAGAACAACGACTAGTTAACTAACAGACTAGTCGCCCACATTCTTGGTCATTAACATGCTTAATGACTACTGATTGTCTTTAACTCCTTATCAATGTAATCCTTTTAATTTAAAATGCTTGACCATTAGATAATAGAAATATTCAAAATATGTATACCACATGGCACACACCATACAATACGTTTGAGTTGTGAGTGATGTTGATTCATGCATTGCCCGTGCGACCTGCACTATTTAAGTGTCAGTGCTGTACATGTTGGGAGGAGTTGCTAAGGAGGGTTAGATTTGAATATGGATCTATCCATGTCGCTATGCAGCTCTGTCCATTCCAATGTAGAATCATCTTGTCAATGATTTCGATGACATGCAACTTCAGCACACATCAACTTATGGCTGGTGTGTGTGTATGTGAAGCGCCATGTCTATCCTGCCCCACCCTCTTCCAATATGGTTTGAATTGTCTTAGTCTACTTGACGTAGACTTGCAACTCATTGCCCTGCTGCAAAAGGTCAACACATGAATGATTCTGGGTCTTGTCTCACAGCAACTCCCATGATTATACAAATAAATCAGTGGCTGTACCCTGTGGAGATGGCTTTCATTGTAAAGGAATACTTCACTCCATTTCTATCAGTTCTGGGTAATGTGGGAACCCTTTAAACCCCTCTGACGAGGTCAGCAGTCTGAGTTCTCCCCTGTCCCCAAAGGGTTAGCATTGTGATGTCATCCTGCTGCAGAGATAGGAATTAACATTGAAGCACTTGTTCTGCAATTTTGTAGTTATCAGAAACATTTGTAGGTAATAAATTAAATGAATGATAACAATTAACATTAACAATTGTGTATGTTAGCAGTAACTTTGTGCTGAAAACTTAAAATGTGGTGACCCAACGCACATGTCTGTGTTCAACACATGACCAAGACATCCCTGTGTGACCCCTGCTCTAACCCTGCTCTCCAGGGATGTCTGAGTCTGAACAGACTTTGAAGGGGACGTCACAGATAAAGATATTGTCCCCTGAAGATATTGAAGGCATGAGAGTCGTATGCAAGGTAAGTCTCCCGGACTGGCTAGTCTTAGGGCCATTCATGGGAAAGTTATGAAATGTACAGTATATCATAGATTAGGGCTGTACCCGAATCAGAATTCAGTTCAATCGATTATTTTCCATTTTTTTTTTAATGTTAACCGGGTTATGAAAGACAGCTAGGATAAATCCATAGCTAAGTCCAAACATAACAGACGAGAAAAAAGAATGGATATTAAACTAATATTCACTTTACATTCTAAAGGACCACCCTCGTGCTCCAAGTCCCTGTGGGTCGAGGGCTGTTGACCTCTGGACCCTGAATGGGGGGGTCGAGGGCTGTTGACCTCTGACCCTGAATGGGGGGTCGAGGGTTGTTGACCTCTGACCCTGAAGGGGATCCCTTGCCTGCTGTTTTAATGCCATTTCTTCGGCTTTTCAGTTAACGTCACTAGACCCACCGCAGGTTAACGTCACTAGACCCACCGCAGGTTAACATCACTAGACCCATCGCAGGTTAACATCACTAGACCCACCGCAGGTTAACATCACTAGACCCACCGCAGGTTAACATCACTAGACCCACCGCAGGTTAACATCACTAGACCCACCGCAGGTTGTCCCATAGAGTTTCCTGCTTAAGATCCTGAAGGATCATCTCACTTCCTGTCAATCAATAATCATTGTTTGGATTGACGTCATTTTTACAATAAGCAAAATCAATTCCGTCCATCAGACTGATACACAGCTCCTTCAGATCACCATCACACTGATACACAGCTCCTTCAGATCACCATCACACTGATACACAGCTCCTTCAGATCACCATCACACTGATACACAGCTCCTTCAGATCACCATCACACTGATACACAGCTCCTTCAGATCACCATCACACTGATACACAGCTCCTTCAGATCACCATCACACTGATACACAGCTCCTTCAGATCACCATCACACTGATACACAGCTCCTTCAGATCACCATCACTGATACACAGCTCCTTCAGATCACCATCACTGATACACAGCTCCTTCAGATCACCATCACTGATACACAGCTCCTTCAGATCACCATCACACTGATACACAGCTCCTTCAGATCACCATCACTGATACACAGCTCCTTCAGATCACCATCACTGATACACAGCTCCTTCAGATCACCATCACACTGATACACAGCTCCTTCAGATCACCATCACACTGATACACAGCTCCTTCAGATCACCATCACACTGATACACAGCTCCTTCAGATCACCATCACTGATACACAGCTCCTTCAGATCACCATCACTGATACACAGCTCCTTCAGATCACCATCACACTGATACACAGCTCCTTCAGATCACCATCACACTGATACACAGCTCCTTCAGATCACCATCACTGATACACAGCTCCTTCAGATTACCATCACTGATACACAGCTCCTTCAGATCACCATCACTGATACACAGCTCCTTCAGATTACCATCACTGATACACAGCTCCTTCAGATCACCATCACACTGATACACAGCTCCTTCAGATCACCATCACACTGATACACAGCTCCTTCAGATCACCATCACACTGATACACAGCTCCTTCAGATCACCATCACACTGATACACAGCTCCTTCAGATCACCATCACACTGATACACAGCTCCTTCAGATCACCATCACACTGATACACAGCTCCTTCAGATCACCATCACTGATACACAACTCCTTCAGATCTTTTTCACCCAATGCCAAGCCACGCCCCTTCACAGCACAATCACCAATAGACATTTTAGAAACGTTTTCTTTACTTCTGCATTTTGCTTTAAGCCTCTGTATATTTGATTTATAGTTATGCACATCTCAAAAAATGCGATTGCTTGACTGAAATAATAAAAGTGAACTCTGAGCGACGAGTTGACATTTAAGGTACAATCACTACAGCCGTCACCTTAGCATGTGAATAATAAGCTGTCCACATGGCTTTTCTTTGATATCCATTTAGTCTGTGGAGAAAAGTAAAAGCAAATCACATTTTTAGGGATGCCTGCGGTGAGATGATTGTGCATATTTGCACGTTAGATTAATTTGGCCTTATTGTAACACGAGTGTTTCAAAATACTAAGTCTCCCTAGAAGTCATTACAGCTGTGCTTCTGTTCGTGGTGGGCACAATATAACCACTCCTCTTTCAACGGAAGCTATTGATTTTATACATTTAATGAAGAATGGGATTTCTGTTTGTACATATATGCTGTAATACAATTGTTCAGCATGTCTACCTGCGTAATGTTGACTCCTCCAGGCGACTCCCTCGGTTTACTGTATTTCTTCATTTGTGGTTTGACTCTGGTCTTTGGTCTCTGCAGCTGGCCCGTGAAGTCCTGGATATAGCAGCTCTGATGGTTAAACCTGGCATCACTACTGAGGAGATAGACCACACAGTGCATCTGGTAACATGTCACCAAAGACACTGCTCATCTCCAGTGGCTACCTACACCAAAAGGGCTTTGTGTTCATCCAACAGGATCACAAAGCTTAAGCTTTATTTAACTACATAAGATTGAATCAGATGTAGGTGATACAATCCAGTTACAATGTGGTCTTTTTTCTTTGCGTGCGCTTGGATAGCGCTAGTGCTGCAATTTCACTGAACCTTATATACAATATAATAATACACCTATTTAGTTTAATGATCATTTGAAGTACCCCCACTTTTATCCGTTACGACACTAATAAACATTATAAGACGCTATATTAAACATTACCAGACACTATATTAAACCGTACCAGACACTGAGGTTGCCACAAGTTTATTTTTTACAGAAAATGGTTGTTAACTTTAAAGAAAGTAGATTTGTGAGGTCATCCAGCTAGAACAGTTTCTTCATTCATTGTTTCCATGTCTGTTTCTCACTATGACTCAAGGTTGTTCCATTCCTTGATTGTTGCATACAAGAAAATGTCATTTTTTTTTTGTGACTAATTCCATTGGCATTTCCTCAGGTGAAACATCCGCTCTTGTTGGTAGGCTAATTCATTGTACCTTTTGTGTCTCTCCAGGCGTGCACAGCTAGGAAATGTTATCCTTCCCCTCTAAATTATTACAACTTCCCGAAGTCCTGCTGCACATCTGTCAACGAGGTGATCTGTCACGGCATCCCTGACCGAAGAGCCCTGCAGGACGGAGATATCCTCAACGGTACGCTCAGCATGGCTCATATGGAGCTAGGGTAGAGGAGCCTTTACTGGGTGGCTTTTATTCTGGTTTGATCTACTGTTATCTAGTTCAACTATCAGGGTCTCCACCCTGAATGGGCTACTCAATAGATTACCATTGTTTTTTAGGCTGGTGAGTGAAGCAAATCTACAAGCCACTTGGATATTTTACCAGCATGTAGCTGTTGCTAGTTGTGTGCCCTGCATGTTCAACACAAGATAATGTGGATGTATAACACTATGATTAGCATTATGTTAGCTATGTTTGAGTCCAAAGTAAAGCCCTGACTATTGTACAGTGGACATCACCGTCTACCACAATGGTTTCCACGGCGACCTGAATGAGACCTTCTATGTGGGGGAGGTGGACGAAGGAGCCAAGAAGCTGGTGGAGACCACCTATGAATGCCTCATGCAAGCTATCGACTCAGGTGAGGCCTCACGCAACGCCTGCTCATATCTCCCTAGTGCAAACATACAATACATTCAGTATAAATATAGCTATACACAATAATATACAAATCGAATTAATATACTAATAAATAATATAATATACAAACAATTTGTATATTAATAATATAATATACAAATCGAATTGTTTGGTTGTAAAAAGGATTAGTAGGCATCTGTTACATTGTGAGTGAATCCATAGCAGCGCAGTGTGCGGTTAAGGTTCTAGGAAGGGTTCTGATCTGTGACCTAATCGTGTTAAACATGACCCAGCTTCACCTGTTCAAGCTCTGGACAATGACCCAGAAATGACTCAAGGAGACAAACCAAATACAACTGTGTATTCTCTCTATCTAAACCAATCTATGAAATGTCTCTCAAATTGTACTAAATAATAGTTATTGTGTCTGACATATTGGTTTACATGCACTGAAATCAGGTAACTAAACATTGTAGAAATAAGACAAAAGTAGTCTGTGTATTTTCTCATTTGGCACTACCGTTTGACGTTGGCGACAGTCACTACAGTAAATAATAGCTTTAAACAAACATAATATCAAGTCATGTCCATATTTACTTGTTATTTTTATTAAAATATGAACAACAGTCCTTGTTCACGTGCTGGATCATGTTTAGAGTCAGAGTGCACAGAGAAGAGTGTTTAGAGTCAGAGTGCACAGAGAAGAGTGTTTAGAGTCAGAGTGCACAGAGAAGAGTGTTTAGAGTCAGAGTGCACAGAGAAGAGTGTTTAGAGTCAGAGTGCACAGAGAAGAGTGTTTAGAGTCAGAGTGCACGAGAGAGTGTTTGAGTCAGAGTGCACGGAGGGGAGTGTGTTTGGATTCAGAGTGCACGGAGGGGAGTGTGTTTGGATTCAGAGTGCACGGAGAGGAGTGTGTTTGGATTCAGAGTGCACGGAGAGGAGTGTGTTTGGATTCAGAGTGCACGGAGAGGAGTGTTTGGATTCAGAGTGCACGGAGAGGAGTGTGTTTGGATCCAGAGTGCACGGAGAGGAGTGTGTTTGGATTCAGAGTGCACGGAGAGGAGTGTGTTTGGATTCAGAGTGCACGGAGAGGAGTGTGTTTGGATTCAGAGTGCACGGAGAGGAGTGTGTTTGGATTCAGAGTGCACGGAGAGGAGTGTGTTTGGATTCAGAGTGCACGGAGAGGAGTGTGTTTGGATTCAGAGTGCACGGAGAGGAGTGTGTTTGGATCCAGAGTGCACGGAGAGGAGTGTGTTTGGATTCAGAGTGCACGGAGAGGAGTGTGTTTGGATCCAGAGTGCACGGAGAGGAGTGTGTTTGGATTCAGAGTGCACGGAGAGGAGTGTGTTTGGATTCAGAGTGCACGGAGAGGAGTGTGTTTGGATTCAGAGTGCACGGAGAGGAGTGTGTTTGGATTCAGAGTGCACGGAGAGGAGTGTGTTTGGATCCAGAGTGCATGGAGAGGAGTGTCTGTTGTCAATGTGTTTTGAGAGCAGGGCAAGGAGGCTGAACCAATGCAGCTCCACAGGGAAATCATTATTAATTTTTATGTGGCAGTCAATGTTGATACTGTGAACAAGTCATTGTATGCAAAACACATTTTCCTCAACCTGATCATTAATCGCCTTTGTTGATCTTCATCTTGACTGTGCATTCATTTAGTCAGTCATTTAGTTCGTAAGTGACCCCAAACAGACCGTGTGAACAGATGCTCCACATGCTTCAACCAGAAACGGCACATGTGGTGTGAGACGGGACCGTCGTGGTGTGAGACGGGACCGGGGTGGCGTGAGACGGGACCGTCGTGGTGTGAGACGGGACCGGGGTGGTGTGAGACGGGACCGTCGTGGTGTGAGACGGGACCGTCGTGGTGTGAGACGGGACCGTCTCTTGTAATAATAATTTTCACTGTATTAATGAATGATTTTAATTGTACAGTGAAGCCTGGAATCCGCTACAGGGAACTAGGGAACATCATCCAGAAGCATGCGCAGGCAAACTGCTTCTCTGTTGTGCGTAGCTACTGTGGCCACGGCATTCACAGGCTGTTCCACACCGCCCCCAACGTGCCCCACTATGCCAGTAAGAAAGACACACACACACACACACACACACACACACACACACACACCACACACACACACACACACACACACACACCCCTAATGTTGTTTATACTTTTGTTATTTTTCAGAAAACAAAGCAGTAGGAGTAATGAAGCCGGGCCATGTGTTCACTATTGAGCCCATGATCTGTGAAGGTGGGTCATTCCCTGGTCTGAGTTGCCGGCGATCGTCCGTGTTCTAAGAGGTGTATGTGGTCCATAAATAACCCCCTCTTTGCCCTCCAGGCGGCTGGCAGGATGAGACCTGGCCCGACGGCTGGACGGCGGTGACCCGGGACGGGAAGCGTTCGGCACAGTTCGAACACACCCTGCTGGTCACCGAGACCGGCTGTGAGATCCTCACCTGCCGGCTGGACGACAAGGGCGACGCCCACTTCATCAGCTAAATTTAGGAGGCCCAAGTGTAAAAATGCGGCAAAGGGCCGATCTGCTTCCACGTCTCTAGTTCAGAGACGCTCAAATACAAGTTGATCCAGGAGCTGGGGCTACGTGGGCCTGAAGGGGTCAGCTGTCCTCCTACATTTACATATTGGTCACTCCCATGTAATGGAAGTTCTTGAATGTTTTAGCATCACGTGTGGTTGTACCAGTGGGGGTTAATCCATGAACCTCCCAACCTAGAGGGAGCTTGGCTTTAGGCCGCAGTACTAAACCGCTTCTCACTGACCGCCGGCTCAGAATTGGACAAAAGAAAAAAGACATCAGTTTCACGGAACGGAACGGACAAAAAACCCCAAAATCCTACTGACCACACACCACTATAAACCCCAGTAACGTTTGGCCTTTCAGATAATGTCAGAAATGTAATTCAATAACATTTAGTCTTTCAAGTGCTGATATTTTTAATATTCTTTGTAGTGCCCGATTTGGTGCTTCATAAGTCAGATTCCTTGTGTAGCAAATCAAGCCTTAACATTAAAAAATATTTGCTGGATGAAAGTTGTTTCTCAGTCCATCACATCCTTAAAATGACATCAAATATTTCCACAGGGGTACTAAATATGACTTTAATATGGTATACTTCATACATGAGTAACTATTAACGGTTCATTTTCAAGTTGTGGACGCGTCTTATTTGTAAAATGAACAATGAAACCACAATGAAATTTAACATTTGGTAGCGTACCAGTTATGACATTTGAAGGGGCTCCAAATCATGTTGTAGGACTAAATGGGTTACATTTTAAATGGCCTTTGCAAAAGTAGCAAGCTGGCCTTGGTCCAACGATGACACATTCTCCACAAAGATAGATATATAACATAACATTTTGTATGATGTAAATATTTGTTCCAAAATGTTGTAAATCCCGGCCTTCGGTGTCTAGAAGTTCAGGACGACGCGGATGCTGGAAGGTAAAACAAGTATAGCAAAGGTGAGGAGAGGACATGTTTCCTCATAACATCTGTCCTGCTAGGAGAGAGGACATGTTTCCTCATAACATCTGTCCTGCTAGGAGAGAGGACATGTTTCCTCATAACATCTGTCCTGCTAGGAGAGAGGACATGTTTCCTCATAACATCTGTCCTGCTAGGAGAGAGGACATGATGTTTCCTCATAACATCTGTCCTGCTAGGAGAGAGGACATGTTTCCTCATAACATCTGTCCTGCTAGGAGAGAGGACATGTTTCCTCATAACATCTGTCCTGCTAGGAGAGAGGACATGTTTCACATAACATCTGTCCTGCTAGGAGAGAGGACATGTTTACACATAACATCTGTCCTGCTAGGAGAGAGGACATTATTCCTCAACATCTGTCCTGCTAGGAGAGAGGACATGTTTCCTCATAACATCTGTCCTGCTAGGAGAGAGGACATGTTTCCGCGTAACATCTGTCCTGCTAGGAGAGGACATGTTTCCTCATAACATCTGTCCTGCTAGGAGAGAGGACATGTTTCCTCATAACATCTGTCCTGCTAGGAGAGAGGACTTGTTTCCTCATAACATCTGTCCTGCTAGGAGAGGACATGTTTCCTCATAACATCTGTCCTGCTAGGAGAGAGTACATAAGGGTTTCTCATAACATCTGTCCTGCTAGGAGAGAGATGATGACATGATGTTAAGACAGTATGGCCAAAACAAGCTTTATTTAAGTACTGTATTTTACAGGACATTCTCTCACACACACACACACACGAGTGAAGATAATAAAATGTATCTCTTATAACGAGTGAACATATCTTTTGATGTTGAGTTACTATGCCATGTGGTTGTAGGTGGCAGCAGTGGTAAACTGAATCATGTATTTCCCTACTCCTATAGAAGTGACTTACCATTTCCCAGCCTTCATCAGATCAAACCCTTCTTGGATCTTCTCAAAGGGGAAAGTATGGGTCACAAATTCATCAACCTTCAGCCTTTTGTTCATGTATTCTTCCACCAGTTTTGGGACACTTTCAACACTCTTATACCCTTGAGGAGAAGGGTGGGGGGGTGAAGACAAAGTTGAAGACCACTTTCACATGAAGAAATAAAGCATCTAAGAGGCAAACATTGGTGGTTAGCATAGTAACATGAGGTAAGGCCCTGACCACCCTACTGGATACCTCCGAACGCTGTGCCTTTCCATGTGCGTCCTGTGACCAGCTGGAACGGCCGTGTGGAAATCTCCTGGCCTGCTGCTGCCACGCCGATGATGACACTGGTGCCCCAGCCTTTATGACAGGCCTCCAGAGCTGCTCTCTGAAAACACCAAGGTGTACCATGTGGTCACAACAACACCTCAACACACACACACACACATCAACTTAGATTTAAAATATATCATTTTATAAAATATTATAAATATAGGATTTGCAAATCATTTCCAGTTAGATTCACATTTTTGGAATTGAGGTTTGTATAAACATACGATGAGTTTGATTTGAATACTGAAATGTTTTTTACCATGATGGCAGTGTTTCCTACACACTCAAAGGAGTAGTCGACCCCTCCGTCGGTCATCTCTACCAGGACCTCCTGGATGGGCTCGGTGTGATCTTTAGGGTTCACCAGATCAGTGGCACCAAACTCTTTAGCGATACCAAACTTATCTGGGTTGACATCGATGGCGATGATCCTGCTGGCCCCAGACTCTTTGCAGCCCAGGATCACAGCCAGACCCAAAGCTCCCAGACCAAACACGGCGCAGGTGGAACCAGCCTCCACCTTCACAACCAAAACAATAGGGTTTTCATGCTTCGGATTTAAGGTTTCAATAATACTACATCATATAATACTAATCATGTTTGGCTGCACCACACCAAATACCCAACATTTTCTTCTATTTAATACCTCACTAACTTAAAGAACACTTATTATTTTAATGCATACTAATTAACCTCCTTGGAATTTGTGAAGAAAACGGATAAGACTATATCCAGGTATGATTCTATTTTAAGCAGGAATAGATGAGTTACATTTGTTTAAATGATAGCTCGTAACCATTTTAGATCCCAAACTATGAAGTGACCTTGGCAGTGTTGAGGGCGGCTCCGTATCCAGTGGAGATGGCACAGCCCAGAAGGCAGACCTTATCCAGCGGGGCCTTCTCATTCACTTTGGCCAGAGAAATATCGGCCACTACGGTGAACTCTGAGAAGGTGCTGCAGCCCATGTAGTGAAACAGGCTTTTGCCCTTGCATGAGAAGCGAGTCGTCCCGTCTGGCATCAGTCCTTTGCCTTGTGTCAGCCTTCAAAGAAAACATGTGGGAGTGCAAATCCAAAAGGTTAGCTGCAGGTGAATCTGATCACAGAGAACTGAATCTGATCACAGAGTCCTGAATCTGATCACAGAGAACTGAATCTGATCACAGAGAACTGAATCTGATCACAGAGTCCTGAATCTGATCACAGAGTCCTGAATCTGATCACAGAGAACTGAATCTGATCACAGAGTCCTGAATCTGATCACAGAGAACTGAATCTGATCACAGAGTCCTGAATCTGATCACAGAGAACTGAATCTGATCCCACCTCTAAACCGGTGCACATACCTGATCTTTTGGCACAAGTTTGTTTTCGGATTCTTACAGAACTTGCACTCTCCACACTGCGGGACGTACAGGGGTATCACGGCATCACCTGGAAGAGGAATTTGGAATTATAATCCTCTATCCTTGCATGTGTGATGCTTGATGCTTGTTTGTATGGTGTATGTTCTTGGGTTGTCTTGGATTCAAGATTCAAGATTTGTATTTGCCATATGCAAAGTACAATGAAATGCTTACTCCTCATTCCCTCTCACAGTAGACGTTTTCTAAAACACTATACTATCAAATAAAATGACTGTACACAATAAAAATAACAATTAAAATAACACTAAAGTGACTGATGGATGATATGTGTGTGTGTTGAATTGTGCAAAAAAGATTTAAAAGCATTTAAAGTGCCAGTAGTGCAGCAGCATCATGGATACAGTACAGAGCAGTAACTGTGATGAGTCCAGAAAGTCCAGCAAAGTATGATAGTGTAATGTTAATGACATGTTATGATAGTGTAATGTTAATGACATGTTATGACAGTGTAATGTTAATGACATGTTATGATAGTGTAATGTTAATGACATGTTATGACAATGTAATGTTAATGACATGTTATGATAGTGTAATGTTAATGACATGTTACGATAGTGTAATGTTAATGACATGTTATGATAGCGTAATGTTAATGACATGTTATGATAGTGTAATGTTAATGACAATGTTATGATAGAGTAATGTTAATGACATGTTATGATAGAGTAATGTTAATGACATGTTATGATAGTGTAATGTTAATGACATGTTATGATAGTGTAATGTTAATGACATGTTATGATAGAGTAATGTTAATGACATGTTATGATAGTGTAATGTTAATGACAGTTATGATAGGGCCAACACTCCTAGCAGTTCAGTAGGTCACTTAATAAATGTTAATAAAACTCATAATGGATAACTCATGGTGTTTGCAATTGAATCTGGTCCAATGACCAGATGAATCATTAATGCAACCAGGCAACAGCTCATTCATATTGAAAGATAAATATATATGTTTGTATTCTATTGTTTTATTTTATTATTCTCCCAACCCAAATAGCTAAGACTAGAGGTCTCTTTCCCTTATTGTTACTCTGTTTCTACTCCTGTCATGTGGTTCTCTCTCTCTCTCTCTCTCTCTCTCTCTCTCTCTCTCTCTCTCTCTCTCTCTCTCTCTCTCTCTCTCTCTCTCTCTCTCTCTCTATATATATATATATATATATAGAGAGAGATAGAATACCTGATTGGAACTTGGTTACGCCCTGGCCAACACTCTCCACGATCCCGGCCCCCTCGTGGCCCAGGACGGCGGGGAACACGCCCTCTGGGTCAGAACCACTCATGGTGTAGGCGTCAGTGTGACAGATACCTGTGGCCACGATCTGAAACACATCCATTTAGATTGTTGCCACTGCACTCAATAACTGGTATATTTGTATAGTCAGGATTCAAGATTTTCAATAGAATGCTTACTCCCCATTCCCTCACGCAGTATGCATTTCTAAAACAATACGATAAAAATACTAGACAATAAAAATGAAAATAAAGTGACTAAAGGAGGAAATGTACACATGTTGAATTGTGAAAAAAGCATTCAAAAGCATTTAGAGTGCCAGTAGTGCAGCAGCATCATGGATACAGTACAGTAACTGTAATGAGTCCAGAAAGTCCAGCAAAGTATGATAGTGTAATGTTAATGACATGTTATGATAGTGTAATGTTAATGACATGTTATGATAGTGTAATGTTAATGACATGTTATGATAGTGTAATGTTAATGACATGTTATGATAGTGTAATGTTAATGACATGTTATGATAGTGTAATGTTAATGACATGTTATGATAGTGTAATGTTAATGACATGTTATGATAGTGTAATGTTAATGACATGTTATGATTGTGTAATGTTAATGACATGTTATGATAGTGTAATGTTAATGCCATGTTATGACAGTGTAATGTTAATGACAATGTTATGATAGTGTAATGTTAATGACATGTTATGATAGTGTAATGTTAATGACATGTTATGATAGTGTAATGTTAATGACATGTTATGATAGTGTAATGATAATGACATGTTATGATAGTGTAATGTTAATGACATGTTACGATAGTGTAATGTTAATGACATGTTATGATAGTGTAATGTTAATGACATGTTATGATAGTGTAATGTTAATGACATGTTATGATAGTGTAATGTTAATGACATGTTAAGTTAAATGTTATATTACTATGCACTTTACTGCAACATTTGCACTCTGGTTAGATGCTAAATTATTTTCGCTGTACTGTACTTGTGCTGCAGTGCAATGACAATACATTTGAATCTAATCTAATCTAATGTTATGATAGTGTAATGTTAATGACATGTTATGATAGTGTAATGTTAGTGACATGTTATGATAGTGTAATGTTAATGACATGTTATGATAGTGTAATGTTAATGACATGTTATGATAGTGTAATGTTAATGACATGTTATGATGTAGTGGGCTATATATTACAGGTTAAGGTTATAGGAAACCTTAACATCCATGAAATATGGACATGTATAGATTATCTGGGAAATCTAGATTCTGCTTTTCTACACACACTTAACACATTAGACAGTTGAATGTATTAGTTAAATGAACCAAGCTTGGTTCATCTTCCTACCTTCACACGCACTTCTCCTGCCTGAGGAGGAGCCACCTCCACCTCCTCCAGGACGAGGGGCTGCCCTGGCCCCCAGGCCACTGCCGCACGGCATCGAATGGTCTACACACACACACACACACACACACACACACACACACACACACACACACACACACACACACACACACACACACACACACACACACACACACACACACACACACACACACACACACACACACACACACACACACACACACCTTACTGATTAACTCTTACGTAATCAAGGTGAAGACGAGAGTTCAAAGTCCAACACCAAGCCTGTTCTCGTGTCTCATCACATGACTGATCAATAGGCCTATATCACGGCACAGTAGAAAGTACCCGTTAAAAATCACTGAAGCAGTGTATCCCAAGTTCCGGTTAATGCATTCAGCTTGGCATTCACCATGGAGGACAGTTATCGCTGGACAACATCGCTGCATAACCTCCCTACTTGGGACCAGTGCTTTTAATCACACACATACCCGACATTGTGTGTCTCTATTAGGATGAGAGATGGAGTGTGTGTGGGGGTCAGGACCAGTGCTTTTAATCACACACTTACTTTTTATTTTTAAGGCTCCAGACTGGAAGCATTTATATACACACACACAGATATAAATATAAGAGAGAGAGAGAGAGAGAGAGAGAGAGAGAGAGAGAGAGAGAGAGAGAGAGAGAGAGAGAGAGAGAGAGAGAGAGAGAGAGAGAGAGAGAGAGAGAGAGAGAGAGAGAGAGAGAGAGAGAGAGAGAGGGGTCAGATGCTTACAGTAGCACATATTGTGATATTTTATGAGAAGCTCAATAAAAGAAGATATGTTATGAGACGCTCAACAGAAGATCAGAAGAACAGGCCGGTAGTGGACATTGATCTACTGAGTTACTCAATCACCGGACTGCAGGCGGGTTGCATGGTTCCACTTTCACCACCTCATTCATGTTTTAAATGTCCCCATGTTTAATGTGTTAACCATAACATGATTTACACCACACCAACTAGGGATTACACCACACCAACTAGGGATTACACCACACCAACTACAGATTACACCACACCAACTAGGGATTAAACAACACCAACTACAGATTACACCACACCAACTAGGGATTACACCACACCAACTAGGGATTACACCACACCAACTACAGATTACACCACACCAACTAGGGATTAAACAACACCAACTACAGATTACACCACACCAACTAGGGATTACACCACACCAACTAGGGATTACACCACACCAACTAGAGATTACACCACACCAACTAGGGATTAAACAACACCAACTAGGGATTACACCACACCAACTAGGGATTACACCACACCAACTAGGGATTACACCACACCAACTACAGATTACACCACACCAACTAGGGATTAAACAACACCAACTAGGGATTACACCACACCAACTAGGGATTACACCACACCAACTAGAGATTAAACCACACCAACTAGAGATCAAACCACACCAACTAGGGATTACACCACACCAACTAGAGATGAAACCACACCAACTAGAGATTAAACCACACCAACTAGGGATTAAACCACACCAACTCGAGATCAAACCACACCAACTAGAGATTAAACCACACCAACTAGAGATTAAACCACACCAACTACAGATTAAACCACACCAACTAGAGATTAAACCACACCAACTAGAGATTAAACCACACCAACTAGAGATTAAACCACACCAACTAGAGATCAAACCACACCAACTACAGATTAAACCACACCAACTACAGATTAAACCACACCAACTACAGATTAAACCACACCAACTAGAGATTAAACCACACCAACTAGAGATTAAACCACACCAACTAGGGATTAAACCACACCAACTACAGATTAAACCACACCATCTAGATCACACTATAGATTAAAGTTATAGATTCGAGTTATTCTCATAGAACTTTATTGTTAAGAGAGAGAGACCTTCTTACCTTCCCGACAGTAGCCATAGTCTGTCCTCTCTCGCGTGACGCAAACACCAACTGAACGTTCAGCTCAACCCGGAAGTGGAGGGCGCGCCCATGGCCTGTTGCCACGGCCCGTTGCCGTGGCAACAGACCGGAGACCGAGAAGGAAACAAGTGACTATTTAACAGTCCTTAGTTGTATATATTTGACGAAAGGTTAAAACTTTAATCAAAACCAAAAAAAAAAAGATAAATGTTATAAAATAACATATTTTCTATTGCATACCAGAATCCCAAACTAAGAAATAATAAATAAATAGTGTTCAATGTTCTGAGACTGACAGTCTGAGTTAGAGAGTGTCTGAGACTGACAGTCTGAGTTAGAGAGAGTGTCTGAGACTGACAGTCTGAGTTAGAGAGAGTGTCTGATTGATGGGTGTGGGTTTATTGCCGCAGCAGCTTTGATTGTTCGGGGGAACAATGTATCATGGTGTGTTTGTGAATGAGTGAAAGAATGAGATAAGTGCAAGAGATACTGAGTGAAAGAGGAAGAGGGTACTGAGAAAGAAAGAGGTACCGAGAGAATGGGGAACTGAGTTCAAGAGGCGCTGCAAGGGAGGTCCGTATCTGGGAGACCTTCTAGAGGTCCAATGGACGTGGAGGTTTGCTCATTGATGTGTGAAATGCAATGAAGCAAATAACATTTTTAACTGTGACCAAGTTAAAAGTAATGACATAATTAAGGTTAAGTTTTGCTATTTTTAGATTTACAATTAGGCATGATTTAAAAATGTTAATTCGAAATGATTGTTTTCTCATTTTATTTATTTTGAGATGTTAATTCTGGATGCTTGGTCGGTGTGCCCTGCAGACATTGAGGAGGAAATCCCTTAAGGGCTTGTCTAACTGGGACAGGGTGAACCCAGCGCTCCCTGCTGGTAGAGCGGTCGCCTCACAACCGGAAGGTCGCTGGTTCGATCCCCGGCTCCTCCCAGCAAAAACTGTGGAGGTGTCCTTGAGGAAGACACCCTAACCCTAACTGCTCCCCTCTGTATAAAGAGCTGCCCACTGCTCCTAATACTAGGATGGGTTAAATGCAGAGAACACATTTCACTGGATGTTTACATGTGACCAATAAAGAGGATTCAATCCTCCAGGTTTGTTTAAGTGAAGATTCCCTCCCCGTCCCGTCCTTCCCTCTTGAGTGATCTCAAGCTTCTCCTTGGTGTCTGGTAGGAGGCAGACTGCGTTTTCCTTTTGGAACCCTGGTGACCACAAGAAGCTGTTCTTGTGTTTTATTGAGGAACTATTTTATGATATTGTTATTTAATTTAATTTATTAGTATTGTTTATCTTTAGTTTTTTGTTTTAGATGAAGGCGAACATTGATTTGTGGATAAAAATCCACGGGCGGCAGTATAGCTCAGGAGGTAGAGCGGTCCCTCATGCAGGTTCCATCCCCCGGCTCCTTGAGCCCTAACCCTAACTGCTCCTGACCTGCTGGCTGTCTCCTTGCATGGCTGACTCCACCGTCGGTGTATTAATGGGTAATGTGAGGACTTTACATGACTTGGATAAAAGCGCTATATAAAAGCCGGCATTATTATTATTATTATTAAATCCAAGTGGAATGAACCCAGGTGGACAGGACCGTGGGAGGTAACAGGGCTACCTGGCCCCACCTGACACCTTCCAGCAAGACCACCTGCACGGAACCCAGGGGGAACCCCACCTTAATGACGGGAGGGGAGTGGTGTTCCACCTGACGATAACAATAACACTTTATTACAAAACGTAGACAATGACATCGAGAGAGTTAAGCGAGGATGAAAGGAAAAGGGCTCATAACACTGTCGGAAAAATTCATTTGATGTTTGTAGAAGGAGAAACGGCATCAAAAAACTATTTTTGCAACAACAAAAAAGACCAAACTCACGGGGAGTCGGGGAATGTGCTTATTGGTGTGTTTGCCAGGAATAGAGCTGGTGATATCAATACAGGGTTAGGGGTGATATCAATACAGGGTTAGGGGTGATATCAATACAAGGTTAGGGGTGATATCAATACAAGGTTTAGAGGTGATATCAATACAAGGTTAGGGGTGATATCAATACAAGGTTTAGAGGTGATATCAATACAGGGTTTAGGG
This sequence comes from Muraenolepis orangiensis, assembly GCA_027704905.1. Classification (NCBI taxonomy): domain Eukaryota; kingdom Metazoa; phylum Chordata; class Actinopteri; order Gadiformes; family Muraenolepididae; genus Muraenolepis; species Muraenolepis orangiensis. The sequence continues at coordinate 2,710,894 of CM051016.1, forward strand.
ATTGGGGGTACAGTCCAACACCAAAGTTTAAAAACAGACTCACAGTTATAAAAAGAACCACAACAGAGGTTGAGTGTAAAACTGAAAAAATGTAATGTAACCCCCTTCGCTTTTGCCTCTACTATCATGTTGAACCTTATCCTATGGCAAGGTAAGGTGAACCTTATCCTATGGCAAGGTAAGGTGAACCTTATCCTATGGCAAGGTAAGGTGAACCTTATCCTATGGCAAGGTAAGGTGAACCTTATCCTATGGCAAGGTAAGGTGAACCTTATCCTATGGCAAGGTAAGGTGAACCTTATCCTATGGCAAGGTAAGGTGAACCTTATCCTATGGCAAGGTAAGGTGAACCTTATCCTATGGCAAGGTAAGGTGAACCTTATCCTATGGCAAGGTAAGGTGAACCTTATCCTATGGCAAGGTAAGGTGAACCTTCCTATGGCAGGTAAGGTGACCTTATCCTATGGCAAGGTAAGGTGAACCTTATCCTATGGCAAGGTAAGGTGAACCTTATCCTATGGCAAGGTTCAACATGATAGTAGAGGCAAAAGCGAAGGCCACTAATAAAGACGCTGAAGCTAGCTTCAGTGTCTTTATTAGTGGCTTCGCTTTGCCTCTACTATCATGTTGAAAAACCCCGAAAATCATCCAATACCTGGTTAATGCTACTCTCCTAGAAACCACTGGAATAGAAACAGGCTGTACTGATGTGAACCTATGGTGGCAGTGGGTGCAATACTCCCTACTAACTCCCTACCCTACTAACTCCAGCACTGTTCAGACTAAACTCAAATAACGATGCAAATGGCTACGCGTGTGCACTAGAACTTGTCAAGGAAAGATCTACCCCAACTAACAAAACATGTCTCACACTGCATTTATTATATAGTAGCCACCAGGGTGACCCCCATTATTCATCAGATGGAAATTTTACATGTGAACAATAGGACAGCGGTACAGGAGAGAGGCAGTAGGAGTAGGCAGTATAGCCGAATTTAACTGCATCCATCGTCTACCGCTTATCCGGGTCGGGTAGAGGAGGTAGCAGCTCCAGCAGGGGATCCAAACTTCCCTCTCCCTGGCAACATGGACCAGCTCTTACTGGGGGATCCTGAGGTGTTCCCAGGCCAGTGTGGAGATGTAATCACCCCACCTGCACCTTGGTCTGCCCCGTGGTCTCTTCCCACCTGTACCTTGGTCTGCCCCGTGGTGTCCTCCCACCTGTACCTCGGTCTGCCCTGTGGTCTCTTCCCACCTGTACCTCGGTCTGCCCCGTGGTCTCCTCCCACCTGTACCTCGGTCTGCCCCGTGGTCTCTTCCCACCTGTACCTTGGTCTGCCCCGTGGTCTCTTCCCAGTTGGATGTGCCTGGAAAACCTCCCTCGGGAGGCGACCAGGAAGCATCCTTACTAGATGAACCACCTCAACTGGCTCCTTTCTACGCGAAGGAGCAGCGGCTCTACTCCGAGTCTCTCACGAGTGACTGAGCTTCTTGCCCTATCCCTCAGGGAGAAACCAGCCACCCTCCTGAGGAAACTCCTTTTGGCAGCTTGTGTTCGCGATCTCATCCTTTCGGTCATTACCAATTGTTCATGACCCTAGGTGAGGGTAGGAACGAAGACTGATCGGTAGATCCAGAGCTTTGCCTTCTGGCTCAGCTCTCTTTTGGTTACAACAGTGCGGTAAAGGGCACCCAATACCGCTCCCGCTGCACCTATTCTCCTGTCAATCTCACGCTCCATCCTCCCCTCACTCGAGAACAAGACCCCAAGATACTTGAACTCCTTCACTTGGGATAAGGACTCCCTCCCTACTTGGAGTAGACAATATAACAATATAACATAACTGCAGTAACACCCAAATGATAAAAAGCTTACTTACTGAAATCCTTCGCAGCCAGAGCAGACGTATGGTGGTGGTGTGGAGAGAAGGTTGTATATCCAGTGCCTCCAAAGCAATGGAAAGGGAGATGTACTGTTGTGCCCCCCCCACGCTCTAATCGATCCCAGGTGTTGCCCATCATAATCAGGCCTACTGAGGCTAATTAACACCTGGGATCTACCCTTCTTTAGGCTGCCGAGGACCGACGTCGGGCGCTTGGTTATTGAGAACCACTGTCACGAGAGACTGCGTGTTCCAGCTCCTACCTCGCCAAGTAACCAGTCCAACCCTGCCTAGTTTATGTTTTTGATGTTGGAGATATTTACAGTAAAGACATTTTTTCCGTTGTTTTGAGTGTCCGTGTCTCTCTACTTCTGGGTTCTTTGGCACATTTGGCTCGTCGGTCTCGTTGGGCGTAACAGAATAACCAAGCCAAGAATGAGCCAAGCCGGGAACCCAGAAGCGGGGCGCGGGACACCGTCCGAGTTACGCCAGATAGTAACGGAACAAGCCATCGAACTTACCCAACTGCTGGCCGAACTGGGAAAGGCTTTTCCCTCGGTCCAGTCCCAGATAGCGGTGCTGGAGAACACGTCGCAGACTACCGTCAGTGCGGTCACCAGTCTCACCGCCAAGGTGGATGCTATGTCCGGAGCCCTAGCATCCATCCAGCGATCTCTGGACGCGTTAGCCGTCAGCACCTATCCAGCCCCAGGTTCCGGTCCGGGAACCAGTTCGTTCTACATCCCAGCTGGCCCCGATGTCCCCGCAGGGTCAGTCGTTTGCGCCGAGCCCAGCTTGGTTAGCCCCAGATCGTTCGGAGGCGATTTGAACCAGTGCCGTGGGTTCCTAGCTCAGTGCGAGTTGCTGTTCACACATCAGCCGTCCAAGTATTCCTCTGGTGGGGCCAGGATTGCTTTTGTGATGTCCCTCCTTGCCGACAGAGCTCTCAGCTGGGCGATAGCCGCGGTGAACAGCGACGGGGGTTATGCCACCGATTACCTCCTGTTCAAGCGAGAGTTTTGCGCGGTCTTTGACCATCCATTGGACGGGCTGGATTCTGCAAGCCGGCTGCTAGTTTGCCATCAGGGGTCTCGCTCGTTGGCCGATTTCATGGTGGAGTTCCGGATCCTAGCCATAGAGAGTGGTTGGGACGATAGTGCTCTCCTCTGTCTCTATCGCAAGGGTTTGAGCGACGCCGTCAAGGACCTCATCATTCGAGACAGCCCGGAGACTCTGAAGGACTTAATCACCCTGGCGCTCCGAATGGACTCACGGCTGTGTGAGTGCCGTTTGGACCGAGCCCAGCGTTCGTACCTTCGCCCGGCTCCCGTGTCTCTCTACTTCTGGGTTCTTTGGCACATTTGGCTCGTCGGTCTCGTTGGGTACCTTGTGTCAGCTTGTTATGCCATTTCATGTTTTGCCCACTAAGGACATCACGTATGAAACCATAACAGCAGGGCCCCAGGACATCACAGGAGGTCGAAGGGAAGCTCTCCTCAAGGATCATTGGATAACCAACCAACCCATAGATGATATAGGGGTACCCTAAACCCAGGGGGGGGCCATGTGGATTCAGGCTCGCAACCAGATAGCGGCGGGATTTGAACAATATTCTGGTGGGCAACAATTAACAATAATGTGTATTGGATCAATTACAGATTATAATCAGCAGAGATTGGTTAATTTTACCAGGGATGCGGTAGCAGGATGCGACCAGTCTATGGCATGGCAGAATCGGATGGCACTGGACATGTTACTGGCAGGAGAAGGAGGGGTGTGTAGAATGTTTGGGTCCTCCTGTTCTACGTTTATCCCTAACAACACAGCACCGGATGGATCGCTCACAGAACCACTGGCTGGGTTAACCGAGTCAAGCAATGAACTAGCAGAGAACTTATGCTGACAGTGGAATGTTGGGATGGATGGACCAAATGTTTGGAAAATGGAAATCTATAATTTTATTATAGATTTGATATATATTTATAAATCTTATATATTTATTATAACCAGCTTGACATGCATTATTATTTGCTTTAATATTGTGTGGGTGTTGTTTTATTCCATGTATTTCAGGTTTGGTGCACAGGTTAATAGACACGGCCCTGACCAAAACAGGCCAGGAAGCGTTTCAATTACAACCATTGATGAATGATGATACAGATGTCTGGATGGTTGAAGGATGGAAGTGAGCCAGAAGGAAGAGTGAATAAAGGCAAATGCGGTGGAAACACCCATACAAGCTCTGTCCTCACTGGTTGAAAGTGCGAGAATGAGTACTCACTATTGAATAGTGAGTAAGGGGGGATTTGTGTAAATCAAGAAAATGCATGTGTATTTCATATGAAAAATACATGTATTTGGGTAAATTTAGAAGTGTGTATTCATATGTTAAAAGTGTTCCCATGAACCCCACACTTTAGATAACTAGAGTGTTGGCACACATGTATTTGCTCAGTAGTTAAAGTGTTCACAAAACGGAGTTGGAGGACGCGGATGAGTGAATTGGAGAATAGATAACAGAATGACTCTCAGTAGTTAGATATAGTAGATATAGTTATAATATAGTTAATAGTAGTAGTAGGAGGAGTGTATTGGAGAATAGATAACAGAATGACTCTCAGGCCGGATGGGGCCGGAGGAAGGAAGAAGCCGTCGTGGAGGACCGGGCGCAGAAGTGGATCATTGGTGGGGAGGTCGCCCTGCCACACAGACATTGAGAGCCATAAAGATAACGATCGCGGAGCATGAAAATACTAGGAAAATACTGGACAGGATGAGGAGAATGACGACGAGGACCACGCGACGACCAGGCGGAGTTTCAACGGGTTAAATTGGTGTTAAGCGGGAGACTCGGGTGAACTACTGTCAGGCAGCTAACTGGCTATCCGGTCTGTCGGGTGGAGATCTCGGGCTCCCTATTCCATGGAATATTGTATTGAATTGTACTGTATCACAGCAGTCTTAATTAAATATTTTATGATTCTAAATTCTCTTGATTTGTTTGTTATGCACAGGTCTGTCCAGAGGCTTCCCTCGTCATCTGACCCAACTCACCCCCAGCTGGTGACAGCCCCTCTCTTCAGCTGAGTGTTCAAGACATGTGGCCTCAGACCAGGTTCAAGGATAATTTTTATCCACAGGCAGCGAGCCTACTGAACTGCTAGGAGTGATGCCAACACATGTGCATATCATCCATCAGTCACTTTATTGTTCTTTTTACTGTAATTTTTATTCTGTTAAGAAATGTTTATAGTATTGTGTTTTGGAAATTCATTCTGGGAATGGGGAGGAAGCATTCCATTGTACTTGTTGCAAATTGCAAATAAAAAATCTTGAATGTTGAAATCTCTGAAACTGTAAACTAATAAAAAATATCACACTTGAACCTTTTTAAGTCTGAATATGTATGAAGTACCTGTAATAGACAAATACACAAGTAGACAAGCAGACAAAATACAAAGCTTTGACGGGAGTAGAGCATGATATGGTATTAGGATATGAAATGGTTGATATGGTATTACATTACTCAGTGTTTGTTGAGGCCTAATTATAAAGGCAGCATCCTTGGTGGTGCTGTGCAGTAGTAAACCTGACATTAATAGCTCTTAGCATGTTGTATATGTTAGCAAGTGTATGTCCTTAATGTTGTTAACACGCTCTTATCACAGCTACTTAAGCAGGTGACCTAGCAGTATGAAATTGTGTTATTCATCTTGTCAATATGAATACTTGTGAACTGCTGTATTTATATGTTTGCGTACCCCAGTGTTATGCTATTGTCTGCTTCAACTAATGTACACCTTGTAAGTCGCTTTGGATAAAAGCGTCTGCCAAATGCCCTAAATGTAAATGTAAATGTAAATGTAAACCTCCCTCCCCAGTAGGGGGCGCTGTTCAGTGGTAAACCTCCCTCCCCAGTAGGGGGCGCTGTTCAGTGGTAAACCTCCCTCCCCAGCAGGGGGCGCTGTTCAGTGGTAAACCTCCCTCCCCAGCAGGGGGCGCTGTTCAGTGGTAAACCTCACTCCCCAGCAGGGGGCGCTGTTCAGTGGTAAACCTCACTCCCCAGCAGGGGGCGCTGTTCAGTGGTAAACCTCACTCCCCAGCAGGGGGCGCTGTTCAGTGGTAAACCTCACTCCCCAGCAGGGGGCGCTGTTCAGTGGTAAACCTCACTCCCCAGCAGGGGGCGCTGTTCAGTAGTAAACCTCACTCCCAGCAAGGGGTGCTGTTCAGTGGTAAACCTCACTCCCAGCAGGGGCGCTGTTCAGTAGTAAACCTCACTCCCCAGCAGGGGGCGCTGTTCAGTGGTAAACCTCACTCCCCAGCAGGGGGCGCTGTTCAGTGGTAAACCTCCCTCCCCGACGCCTCAAAGTCGATGAAGCTAGAGCTTGTGGGTTTTATGGCCCTGTCACACTTAGCCAACGTATCAAAATGTCTCTAAAACGCTGGCATACGCTAAAATATCAATGTTTTTTTATACATAATGTATAATAATAATAGTAATTATTCAAATTTGTCAATGTACAGCACAAGTACAGTATCAAGCACATACAGCATCAAGCACAAGTACAGTAGGGTGAAGGTCCCGGGTTAGGGTGTCTTGCTCAAGAACACCTCGACAGTTTTTTCGCTAGGAGAAGCCGGGGATCGAACCAACAACCAATAAACTGGTCGTGAGTCGACCGCTCTACCTCCTGAGCTATACTGCTGCCCTATACATAACGTATTAGTAACTTATATAGTTAACTTATACATAACCTATCCATAACTTATTCGATTTATAGCGTTTTAGAGAAATTTTGATAGGTCGACATACACTTCTCTAGTAAGAGCACCGCCTCTCATGTCGGAGGTCGTGAGTTCGAGCCCTGTGCGGGACGCTCACTGTTACACGTGGACAATGTATTACCGTATTGACCCGAATATAAGACGGGGTTTTTTTCCTAGAAAAAAATCTGAAAAAGGGGTCGTCTTATAATCGGGGTTTAGACTTTTCGATGTACCGTAATTGCACATGTAATTGCGCAACAACAGATCGCGCCAAACGAGTGTTCCGAGACACCGCGCGACACTTAAAGTCACTCAAAGTCTTAAAGTAACAGTACATAAAAACAGTTACCTGGAGAGATAGAAATGGAGAGACACAGCGACCAACTTGAAAAAGAAAAAGGGAGGAGACGGGGAGGATGACGTGGGTGGGAGGATGACGTGATGTGGGAGGAGACGGGGAGGATGACGTGATGTGGGAGGAGACGGGGAGGATGACGTGATGTGGGAGGAGACGGGGAGGATGACGTGATGTGGGAGGAGACGGGGAGGATGACGTGATGTGGGAGGAGACGGGGAGGATGACGTGATGTGGGAGGAGACGGGGAGGATGACGTGATGTGGGAGGAGACGGGGAGGAGGACAACGTGAGTGACGATAGCGGGAGTGAGAGGAACAACCAGCGATGTAGAAGACGAGCTGAATGAGAAGACGTGATGTGACCAATAGACGGATTGTTACATCTGGCACTACACTCAGTGCACGGTATCAATGCGCAATGTGATGTATGTGGTGACCGGATCTTGTTTGATTGTGTGTGTTCATTAAATGGAGTAGACTCAACTCCAACGTTCGCTCCCGTCTCATTCTCCATTATTCGAACATATCATTGGCGACGAGAATGGCTGATTGTTCGATACCACCACCCTCCCCCTTCCTAGCCACGCCGGGCGAGCCACTGATACCGTGGCCCCGCTGGATTTCCTCGTTCGAGACATATATCCTAGCTGCCGGCTTGGAGAGAGTGTCCGCGGAGAGGAAACGTGCACTGCTGCTGCACTGTCTAGGAGCAGAGGGACAGCGTGTGTTTGAAACTCTCGGCCCCGCAGCGGGTTACACAGAGACTGTGGCCCTACTGAGGAGTCATTTCGCCACCCCACAGAGTGCTCTCCTCCGCCGCGTCATATTCGGACGGAGGCACCAGCGGCCGGGTGAGTCGGTGACACAGTACGTGGCTGATCTACGAGGTTTGGCGAGCTCGTGCAAGTTTGGCGCGTTACAAGACGAACTGATCAGAGACCACCTCATACTGCACACGAACTGTGACAAGATTAGGGAAAGACTGTTGATGGAAAACGATGACGTGACACTAGCAGCAGCTCTACACCTAGCCGTTCAGGTCGAATCTGCTCTCGAATGTGCAGCTACATTGTCGGCTTCTTCCAACTCGCTAGCAGCGGACGAGGCAACGGGCGCGCGCGCGCGCGACTCACTGACGCCCCTCCTCCACGTGAGTACAGACAGCAGCGGGGGGAGTGTACAACTAGCCTCTCAGTCACGTGACCGCCCACACCAGCCGTGTGGGAATTGTGGCTCTCCTGCACACGACTCAAGAGCTCAGACCTGTCCTGCCCGTGGTAAAACCTGCTCCAACTGCGGGAGGCTGAATCACTTCCACAAAGTCTGTAGGTCTGCCCCAGCTAGAGCCTCCCAACCACCTACCACGATCATCCACAATGTCAGCTCAGGACGAGTGCCATTTAAAACATGTTCATTGATGGTTGGTGATGTCACTCTGCCCCTCCTCCTAGACACGGGTGCTTCGGTGTCCCTCCTGAACTGGGTGACTTATCAACAGTTCTTCTCCCACGAGCCACTGGGCCCGCCCACCACCACGCTGCGTGGCTATGCTAACTCCAAAATTGACATTGTGGGCTCCCTACAGCTTCCCGTGAAATACGGAGAGAAGACACTGCCAGTCTTCAGGTTCAATATTGCACGCCACGGGACCAACCTCCTGGGCCTCGACCTCTTCAACAGCCTCGGTTTCACTCTGTTAGACACCTCTGGCTCTGAGATCCACACCGTTGCCAGCCCCTGGCAGCAACAGTGGCCTGCACTGTTCAGCGGTGTGGGCTGTCTCGATATTTTCGCCCACCAGCCCCTGATAGACCCGCAAGTGAGACCTGTCATTCAGCCCCTCCGCCGCTCCCCACTGGCCCTCCGCGATGACATCTCCTCTGAGCTACAGAGCATGCTCGATGGCAACATCATTGAGCAGGTGAATGCGTCGCCCTGGATCTCCAACATCGTGGTGGCCAAGAAGAAGTCTGGGGGGCTGCGACTCTGCGTGGACTTGAGAGCAGTGAACAAGGCCATCTTTCCCGACAAATACCCCTTGCCAACGTCAGAGGAGCTCACCGCCCAGTTCTACGGGTCCACTGTGTTCTCCAAGCTGGACCTCCGCCAGGGCTACCTCCAGGTGCCACTACACCCCGAGAGCCGCAACCTCACTGCGTTTATCACCCACAAAGGGGTCTTCCGTTACAAACGCATGGCTTTTGGTCTAAGCTCTGCCCCCAGCTGCTTCCAAAAGATCATGGCCTCCATCTTCGCTGGCATCCCGGGTGTGGCCATCTACCTTGACGACATCGTGGTTCACGGGGCCACCGTCGAGAGCCACGATGAGCGTCTCCACAGCGTGTTCGGTGCACTGGCCAAACACCACCTCACACTCAACGGTGAGAAGTGTGTCTTCGCCGCCCCAGCCGTTGAGTTCGTGGGGTTCCGCCTCTCGGCTGACGGCATATACCCACTCTACTCAAACACGGAGGCCATCCACCGCGTCCCGGAGCCCACCTCAGCTGCTCAGTTAGCCTCCTTCCTCGGCATGACGGCGTTCTACCTCCGCTTCCTGCCACAGTACTCGGCTACGACCACCCCACTGCGCCACCTGCTGAAACAGGGCGAGCCCTGGCTCTGGACGCCTGCCTGCTCGGACGCCGTGCGCCTCCTGAAGGCCCAGCTCACCTCACCACCGGTCCTAGCGTACTTCGACCTGGCCAGCCCCACCCTCGTCACATGCGACGCCTCCGCCACGGCCATTGGTGCGGTGATGTCCCAGCTGCAAAAGGGGGTCGAGAGGCCGATCGCCTTCGCCTCACGGGCTCTCAGCCCCACAGAACAGAGGTACTCGGTGGGGGAGCGGGAAGCCCTAGCGTGCCTCTGGGCATGTGAACGCTGGCACATGTACCTCTATGGACGCTCATTCACATTGAGGACAGACCACCAGTCCCTCACCACCCTCCTGGCCACTTCAGGCACCGGCCACAGACCACTCCGTCTCCACCGTTGGGCCGACCGCCTGCAGCAGTACAACTTTCGCCTACAGTTCACGCCAGGCCGGGACAACGTGGTGGCTGACCTGCTGTCACGCTCAATCCCCAACCCACCCTCAGACCCACCTTCGACCCCTGAACGGGACCAGGCCGAGCACGACCTCGTCCAGCTCCTCCACACACCTCTTCAGGAGACAGTGTCGCTGAAGGAGCTCCAGGACGTCTCAGCTGACGACCCCACCCTCACTACACTCTCGGCCTACATCAGACAGGGCTGGCCGACGAGGGTAGCTGATGAGCTGCTTCCCTACTTCAGGGTCAGGGACGAACTGTCATGCTGGAATGACACCTGCATCGCTCGCGGGCTCTGCACGGTGGTCCCGAGTGCCCTTCGGGCGCGTATCCTGACTATGGCGCACGAGGGCCACTTGGGCATAGTCAGGCTCAAGCAGCGGTGCCGTGATTTGGTGTGGTGGCCAGGCATCGACAGGGAAATCGAGACCCTGGTTAAGGACTGCACTGCTTGCCTTCTTAGTGGCAAGACCAGGGCCCCAGGCCCACCCCCACCCATGCAGCCGTTGGACTGGCCGTCCCAACCCTGGGAGCACCTGCAACTCGACATCTGCGGCGAGCTACACGGGGTACCGCATCACCAGCGTTTCCTTGTCGTGATCTACGACCTGCACTCTAAGTGGCCAGAGGTAATACCCGTGGGCTCGGTCACAGCCAAGGTGTTGGTTGACATTCTTGACTCCCTGTTCGCGCGTTGGGGCCTGCCCAAGAGGATCACAACCGACAATGGTCCCCAAATGGTCTCCCACGAACTGTCCTCTTATCTGGAGGGGAAAGGGATCCGCCACATTCGCACAGCGTTCTACAACCCAGCGGCAAACGGGGGGGTGGAACGGCTGAATCAGTCACTAAAAAATGGCATCAGGGCCCACCTGGCACAAGGGTACACGCTCATCAACAGCCTCCTCCAGACGCTGCTGCATTACCGGGCCACCCGACACGCCACCACAGGAGTCTCCCCAGCCTCCCTCATGCTGGGGCGGGAGCTTCAGCTGCCTCTGGATAGGCTCCGCCCCACACCAGCTCAGGCCCCAGCCCATCCGGTTCAAGCCACAGTCGCCACACGCCAGCGTCTGATGAAGAACCGTTTCGACAGGGCCCGACGTGCTAGGCCACCTGCCATGGCTGCCTTGGACTGGGTCAGGATCCGACGACCTCACCGTGACAACAAGCTCCAGTCATTTTGGTCAGACCCTGTCCAGGTCAGCCAACAGCTTGGCCCGGCTTCGTTCAGGCTCGCTGATGGCACGCGCTGGCATGCTAGCCGCCTGCGTAAGGTGCACGCCCCCGCCGGCCCAGTGCCTGCTGCTACAGCTCTGCCGGCCGCACGGTTCGATGCCGCACCAGCCCCAGCCCCTCTAGCCCAGCCGGACGTCGTGGGGCCACCGCCAGTGGTTGTGGTTGCACCTGAGCCCCGCCCAGTTCGGGCACGCAGCAGGCCGGAGCACCTGCGTGATTTTGTAACTGACTATAACCCGTAGGTTCCGTGAGGGGGGGGGAAATGTTACATCTGGCACTACACTCAGTGCACGGTATCAATGCGCAATGTGATGTATGTGGTGACCGGATCTTGTTTGATTGTGTGTGTTCATTAAATGGAGTAGACTCAACTCCAACGTTCGCTCCCGTCTCATTCTCCATTATTCGAACATATCACGGATGTTCTGAAATGTTGTACTGTTTCATTGCTCTACTGTTTTATTGCGCTACCGTTTTATTGCACTACTGTTTTATTGCTATCTATCTAGCCTGTTTTGTTTTTGTTCGCCAAGTTAGGCAAATTTGAACACAATGTGTGATGTGTGTTATCATTACTTTCAAATAAAATTATTTTCTTTATAAAAAAAATATTTGGTCTTCAAATTTCTTTTTCCAAAAATGAGTCTTGAAAAAGAGGGTCGTCTTATAATCGGGGTCGTCTTATATTCGGGTCAATACGGTAATATACAACTCACATCTGGAGTTTATTCTGTTGATGCTTTTATTAAGACATTTGAGTCAAGCAGTTTGTCCAAAAAATATCATTGTAAAAGCAAAGGTGCATTGTGGACCGTAAACAAACCACTTTACCAACCATGAACACTCAAAGTAAGTTGGTCAAATCAAATGGCATTTCTCCAAAATCCAAATGTCCTTTGCATTTATACTTTTGACTTAATTATTATGAAGATGAAAAGCACATTTTTGATGTTATTTCAGGATAACATATGCTGAATAAAACATGCAACTCAGGCAACATTTTCACTTTCATGAATTGTATATATATATATATATATATATATATATTTGTTATATTTTATGCATACTTTATAATTGCATACAATAATTACATTGTTTGATATCATCCACAAGACAACCCACATTCAGGAGTTGTTCCAAAGGGTCCTGGATTTCAGTCAAGACTCAAGACAGTCCGGATGCTGCATGGAGAACAGAGACATTTAGGGTCAGCACCAGAGACAACCTGTTAGATGACACATCAACTGGTTCACTACCTTACCATTTCCCCTGCTTCATAAGGTCAATGGCATCATTGACAGACTCCAAGGGCATGTTGTGGGTAATGAATTCATCCAGCTTCACCTTCTTATCCAGGTAGGCCTTTACCATCCGTGGAATGTCATACTTACCCTTGAAACCTGATGGTAAAATACATTATATTTATATATATATATATACTGGCAGCAAACACTTTCACCAAACATGTAATGGTATTGTTTTCCTTGCTCTTATCCATGCTGTGTGATGCTTTATGAAATAATAATTTCTTAAAAAGCTGTTCAATTGTAAATATGAGTGGAGCCTGAGGGAGATCAGGTACACTGAGATATTTTCAACATGTGTTTGGTTTTGTTCTACAGAAAAACATCCTCTGGGTTCCATTATATGTCTGGATCAACCTTAAATTGTCACAGTCTGCGTTCCTGTCACCACACTTCCAACACAGTCTGCTTCCCAGCCTCCTCAGTCCCACTCCCCTCCAGCAGATAGCCACGGCCCCCCGGCCCCCGGCCCCCCGGCCCCACGGCCCCCCGGCCCGCAGCCGCGCCACATTACCCATCAGGCTACTATATATAAGTCTCCTGCTCACTCGTTGCCAGATTGTTCTTGACTAATGCCAGACTCTCCAGTGATTTCTCCTGGACTGATTTCCCATTGCGGACCCTGCCTGCCTTGGACCTGCTGGTTCCACCTGTATCCCGACCCTGCCTGCCTGGGACCCGTCTGGTTATGCCTCTCCGCCTTAACCGACGCTCCAGCTGTGTTCCAGGCTAACGAAGAGACATGTTCAATAAACACATGTTTGTTTATCTGGACGACCTCCTGATTTTCCTCAAAACCAGGAAGGAACACGTGCACCATGTTCAGGCAGTCCTCCAGCATCTCTTAGAAAATTCACTCTTCATCAAGACCGAGAAATGTGAGTTCCATACCTCCTCCCTCTCCGTCTTGGGATAAATTGTGAGACAGGGGAGCATGCTTATGCATCCCACCAAGGTGTCAGCGGTTTCTCCCTGGCCTGTTCCTGAGTCCCGCAAGCAGCACTTCCTTCAGCGCTTCCTGGGGTTTGCCAACTTTAACCGTTGGTTAATTCGCGGCTACAGCACAGTGGCTGTTCCCATCACGGCTGCCTTGTCTAAGCTTTCAGCAGAGGTTCTGGTGGGCCACCCTGAAGACGGACATCCGGGAGTTTTTTAACCCCTGTCTGGTTTACAACCAGTCAAGTCATCTCATCAGGATCCTGCTGGCCTCATGCAACCTCTGCCACGTCAAACAGACACTGGTTCAGTAAGATGGCCCACTTCTTGCCCCTGCCCAAGCTCTTCTCGGCCAAAGAGATGGCAGAACTGGTCCTGCTTCATGTGTTGCGACTCCATGGTCTCGCCACTGATGTGGTCTCCGACTGGGGACCCAAGTTCTGCTCGCTCATTGGGGCCACTGTCAGCCTATCCTCTGGTTTCCATCCTCAGTCAAACAGTCAGACAGAGCGAAATAATCAGGAGATGGAGATGGTGCTGCGGTGCACAGTTTCTAAGCAACCCTCATCCTTGTCCAAACAGCTCCTATGGGTTGAATATGCGCAAAACAACCTGATCAGCTCGGCCACTGGATTATCCCCCTCCCTGTGGGCATACTCGTTCCAGCATTTACTATTCCCTGCCCTGGAGAAGGAGGTCTCCTGCCCGTCTGTCCAGACCACTGCCGTCAGACTTGGGTACAGACAAGGATCTCTCTCCTCCGTTCAGCCAATCGTTGCCACGACGGCCAACCGCAATCGCACCAAGGCCCCCATCGCACCAAGGCTCCCCTCTACCAGGCGGGCCAGAAGGTATGGCTTTCCACCCAGGACAAACCTCTGCGGGTGTAGTCCGGAAAATTAGCACCCAAGTTTATCGTTCCTTTGAAACCCTTAAGATCAACTACCCTGTGGCAGTGAGGCTTAAGCTGCCCAGGTCCATGCAGATTCACCAAACCTTCCATGTCTCCAGGGTGAAGCCGTTTCGGGTGAGTGCATTGGTCCCGGTTTCTCCACCTCCATCGCCACACCGAGTCATCAATGGCGACCCTGTATACTCGGTTTGCCGCCTGTTGCGTTCTCGTCGCCGTGCTAGAGGCCTTCCATTACTTACTGGGAGGGGTACGGTCCAGAGGAGAGGTAGTGGGTTCCGGCTCGACACATTCTGGTCTCATCAGGCAATTCCACGCCATTCCCAACCAGCCGTCCCGGTCGACAGTTTCTGCTGGTGGCGCCACCTCAGAGAATCCCCTTCCCAGTTTGTCCGACTCCTCCAATGAGGACAGGGAGGAGCCATCCTCGGACGAGGGCGAGATACCCCGGGAAGCGGAGGAGGAGGAGGAGTTGTTTTGCTGGACGTCAGAAGCCGTCCCTTAAGACGGGGGTTCTGTCACGTTCTGCATTCCTGTCACCACGCTTCCACTAATGTCTGCATTCCAGTCTCCTCACTCCCACTGCACTCTACCGGATAGCCACGCCCCCTTCCTTAGATTTTCTGCATTACCAATCATTACCAATAATAATGACAGACTCTCCAGCGATTACTCCCGGATGGACCTGCCCGTCCCGCCTGTTTCCCAACCCTGCCTGCCTTGGACCCGTCTCGTCTGTTTCCTGACCCAGCTTGTGCCCGATCTAGCTGACCTGCCTGGTTCCCGATTCTCTGCCCGATTTCGACTGCGCTTCTGCCTGCTACTTCCTGGTTCGTCTGTTTGGACATCAGACTTGTCATTCAGTTTCGCCTTGTACCTGCTCACCTGTAATATATATATTAAAATATCTGTTCCTGGTTCCTGGTGGGCTGCATTTGGGTTCTAACACACTCCGTGATACAAATAATAAACATTTTGAGGTCAAAGTTCAATTCCACTGTGTGGTCCTTTGTGACAGCACCAATCTTCCTCATATGTGCCTCACCTCCAAACAGGGATCCCTTCCATGTGCGTCCAGCTATGAGCTGAATGGGTCGTGTAGCAACATCATGCAGGTTTGTCCAACCGACCAGCACACTGACACCCCATCCATTTATGCAGGACTCCAAGGCCTCTCTCTGTAGAGAAACACATTAAAAGTAGGATCTACAAGTCACAAGAAATCATCTTAATTATTTTACACAATATTTGAGATGTATGTGTAGAAGTGTTGAACTCAGCATGCCAAAATACTAAATGTACACAGAAGGCACTTGGTCTCACCATAACTCCGACATTCCCCACACATTCCAGAGAGAAGTCCACACCTCCATTGGTCATCTTCATCAGTACTTGGCTGATGGGCTCACTGTGGTCCTTGGGGTTCACAAAGTCAGTAGCACCAAACACCTTGGCCTTCTCAAACTTGTCCGGGTTCAAGTCCACAGCAATGATTCTCTTGGCCCCCGCAGAGTGGCAGCCCATCACAGCAGCCAGGCCGACCGCCCCCAGTCCGAAGACGGCACACGTGGATCCTGGCTCTACCTGTGGACAACAGAAATGTAATGTTTATATGCATGTGTGTGTGTGTGTGTGTGTTTCTTTGTGTGGCTCAGGAGCCGCCACTGGAATTGTAATGAGGTATGTAGCCTACTTTAATAATAGAGTAAGAAAACACTAATAACCTTTGGTTTTCAAAATATGATTTGTTTTTGCTGTTGTTTTTTGTACAAATAATTGTAAATGATACATTTTTGGAAAAAAGAGAACCCAAGAGTTTTTGGATACCTTAGCGGTGTTGACAGCTGCTCCAAATCCAGTGCACACACCACAGCCCAAAAGACAGACCTTTTCGAGCGGGGCAGAAGGGTCCACCTTGGCCACAGCCATTTGGTTGACCACTGTGTATTGGGAGAAGGTGCTGGTCCCCACGAACTGCAACACCTTTTGTCCTTTGCAGGTAAACCTGCTGTCTTCATTTGACATCACATCCAGACTGCTGTTGGCCCTACAATAGGAAAGGTAAAAAGAAAAAGCATTCAAATCGTTCCAATCCAAACCACTAAACCCATTCATTTTCGAATAATGGAGAGGAATTTAATAATAATAATTATTCAAATTTGTCAGTGTACAGCACAAGTACTGTACAGTGAAATCGATTCTCTGCATTTAACCCATCCTAGTATTAGGAACAGCAGTCAGCTATTTATACAGAGGGGAGCAGTTAGGGTCTTCCTCAAGGACACCTCCACAGTTTTTTTGCTCGGAGGAGCCGGGGATCGAACCAGCAACCGAATTTACCGGTTTACTATTTACTCTACCTTCTGAGCTATACTGACACCATAGATATAATTGAAATATAGATATATAGATATATAATAGAAACACGTTGACAAAAATGTTCCATGAGAAATGTAGAAGGAAAGCCACATGAGTAGATCATCAGCATGCTCACCATCCATTCTCACATTGGTTGGTCTTCGGACTTCGGCAAAAACGGCAATCCCCGCACTGGGAAAGGAAAACGGGTATCACCTTGTCTCCTGAAAGTTTATTGAAAACAGATTCCATTTGAAAGAGTCCCTATCTTTTACGTTTGTGAACTACAGTGTAAAATCTCTGCTCTTCTAGATGATTTGTGTCAGGGGCGTCATCTGTTTCAGAGGTAGAAGGATCCTCTCTGTGCTGTACCTGTGCTACCAGCACAGGTACAGCACAGAGGTAGAAGGATCCTCTCTGTGCTGTACCTGTGCTACCAGCACAGGTACAGCACAGAGGTAGAAGGATCCTCTCTGTGCTGTACCTGTGCTACCAGCACAGAATAATACAACACTAATTCCACACTCTTATCTTATTCCATTTCCATTATAGCTTCCTGACCTGCTTGAAATTCAGTGACCCCGGGTCCAACACTCTCCACAACGCCAGCTCCCTCATGTCCGAGGACGACAGGAAAGCCATCTTTATGTTTTCCCTCAAAAAGGTGGTAGAGGTCCGTGTGGCACACTGCTGTGGCTATGATCTGCAACCAACAACACTGGTTTAATTTCTGTTTTATACAGCACTGTTACAAGCACTGTTCCTTCATTGTTCCTAATTAGTTTTCATATTAGTTCACACATTTACATCTGTATTTAAACCATGATATATATATATATATATATATAAATATATATTACTTTCTATTCTGGACACTGCAGATCCAAATTTGCATCAGTTTTTAAAATAAAGTACAGCCAAAATTGTGTGACTGATGCCCATCCAGCATTATGTCACCCATCCATCAGCTGTTCAAGTAGTTTATAATTACATATCACAGGTAGTGATAGCCTGGGGAAAGTTTTTGACTGCAGTCGACAATAAACGGTTGGCAGCTGTGGACAAGTCAGGCCATTGAGGAAGTTTATCCTTCCATGGAACTCCTCCGTCTAGGGCTTTGAGAGGAGGGTTACTTCCTATGGAAGGGGTTGGGTCTTCCTTGAAGCCAGAGCAACATTGCCCTGTACGGGAAAAGCAACATGCTGAAGCTCCCAATCAGCAGCCTGAATGAAGAATCAATGCTGACCCGTACAAGGGAGGTCCTACAATATCCAGAATCCAACTAAAAGCTGGCACCAGGTTAGAACAGGTCAGAAGTGGAAGGCAGCGGAGGTCGTCAAGTCTCGGCTGAGACTGATGGGCACGTGGCACATGGAAGGGCTGGCCATGGAAGGATCAGGCGAAGGGGAAGAAGGGCCATGGTCTAAGGGGAGGGGCCAGCATCAGGTGAGGAGCGGGCCAGCTGGATAGTTGGCATGTGGCATCAGGGACAAGATGGGAGCAAGTGGTGAAGCGAAAGGAGTCATTGGCCGAGCTCTGGAAAGCAGAGCCTTGAAACAGGCTATGTAGGAAATCCTACTGAGCCTGTCCAACTTGCAGGTCAACTTGAAGGTCAAGTCACCAGCATGCCCTTTGAGCCAGAGAAGAGGGACTCTGGAGCATATTCTGCTGAGCAGAATTAACCACTGCAAACTAACGCCCAGTGATACTGGGAGCTATAGGTTGACCTGGGGTCTCGCTATCACAACCTTGCGGCCGGACATGATACTCTCTGAGGCCTCAGTTCAGATTCTGATTCAGATTCAGATTACTTTATTAATCCCTTTATTAATTCATTGTCCCTTAGGAAGGCCAGGAAGCAAGGAAGCAGACGAGAGGAAAAGAGCAAGGTATGCCGAGCTGGTGGAGCAGTGCACTCCAACAGGTGGAAAGTGAGGTGTGAGCCCCCCAAAGTAGGGAGTTGAGGGTTTGCTGGCCAGTCCCGCTGTGAGCATCATGCTCACAGCTGGGCATCACAGGAGCAAACGGTCATAAGCACCTGAAGTTTCCTCAAGGTGGCTGTGGATCAGGAAAATAGAATCATGGGTGAGGAAGTGCAACCTGGACACAAGCTGGGACTTTATCAACGCCTGCTGAGCTGCTGAGCGAGGGGGGCTGTTTGCGTCCATCGCAAGATGTATTCTAAAAAGTAAATTTGAATATGCCTATGATGATTCCTAAATATTGAGGTAGCATTAGTCTTACAATATGTATAATGTGCAGAAACATGTATTATTACAAAACAATTAATTCCGAAACAGAGTGGATGGGTTGATGAACCCATCCTGTGTGCTTCAGGAGTCAGTGTACCTACTCTGTTAGCCCAGTGAGGGGCACTAAAGACCAACACAACATGTTCAGCATTTCACGCTTTGAATACTAACTGCCTGTTATAAACTATTCAAAGTTAGATTTTTTTTATTTCAAACTGTTAAAATGGTAGCCGACTACACAGCAACCAAATAAAACCAAAGAAGACTCAATTATCTCAATTATCATAAGCCTATCAATACATTTACATTTACATTTACATTTAGGGCATTTGGCAGACGCTTTTATCCAAAGCGACTTACAAGGTGTACAATAGGCCTACACATATTTACTCTACTAACTATATCTTCATATGAGATTATACGATACACAATAAATACATACTAAATACTATCACGTTATAAACCTCCTACTTGTGATATGTAATCATAAATGTAATGGAATTGGAACAGCAATCAGCCATTGTAACATGATGTCATTCTCAGTCAATCTCATCAGTGATCATCCAGCCTATTCCTCCATTCTGCTCTTTCAAAGGTCAGTAAGTCCCACCTTGATGCGTATCTCGTTGGCGTGGGGAACATCAACTTCTATCTCCTCAATCACCAGAGGCTTGTTGGCCTCCCAGGCCACAGCAGCCTTACACTTAATGACCTGGAAGAGACACATTATAATTCATTCAGAAAATACATCAATATCAAAAATGAATACCAAACTGTAGCAAATGATTTATAGAAATGTTGACTAAATGTGTTTTGCACTTCCATGCATGGAGGAGATATTTAGGACTAGATTTTAGAATATGGCCAACTCATCACAAAGGGCCTCATCTCTTCTCCCCCTACCGTCGGTCACCAGTACTGCAGCATGGCGACAGCTTCTACCCACAGGAAGGGCGCCTACTGAACGGTTATTATCATACGGTACTATCATTACTATGTTACTGTGTAGTAGGCCTTCACTGGACGTATGACTTACTGTACTTGATGTGATGGTGAGGCTGCTCACACACTGCTGCACTACGGGCACTTTACAAATGCTTTTAGCACCAGCCGCCATACTATCCATTATCCCTACTTAGAAACGTCTTTATTCATCTTTATTTATTGTTATTATTGCTGCTGTCGTGAAAGTTTGATATATGTATATTATTGTGGGGCGACAATTGGGGCTTGGAAGCCTCTCCGTTTGGCACAGCAATAAGACGTAGTATAATCAGGGCGTTTCTAGGGTTTCTGGGGGCCCTCGGCAAAGGGGGGGGGGCCTTAGAAATTAAAGAGTGTTTATTACAGAGCCTCGAGGGGGGGGGGAGGTCGCGATCACAAAGCGGATGTTGTAGTATAATTTTTACTCGGGTGGAAATAAGAATCTTTAAGAGAGGTCCGGATACTAAGTTCAATATCTTTATTGAAAGCATCTACTGCAGCGAGATGGAGCCTACCGTGCCAATTCACAGACTGGCCACGCGCTCCTTTACCAAACATTATATAGAGAGTAGTACACAACATCTACTACTCCTATTGGTCTTGAGGTTCAACCAGCAACTACTCTCGTGGTTGGTCACGGTGTCGCATTCCTGGCAACGCCCGTTGGTCGCCTCAACACGCAGGGCCCTTACAATGCCTACAGTATCACAGACAGTGTTTTAGTTTTATACTTAGGGTATAAAAATACACTACAATGTCCAGCGGATCGATAAAGCGCTCAGAGACAATAAAGGTTACATTAAGGTTCAACTGTACATACAGAAAAAGCGCTAACAAAACGAGTATAGATCTGGGCCGTGTATTCGATTAGAGTTTTGTTTTTATATGTCTTGCATCCCTATAGATAGAATGGGGGATATAATAATGGATATTTGGGTCCACGGAGATCCAAAAGCCACCCATCAGAACCCGTCTGCAGTCGGGCTTAATATCGCATCATATCTCAAGAGGAAAACGACATTTCTCACACACACACACAAATGCATAGTTTCGACCTGATTATCAATCAATACAGGTATGATATAGAAATACATATGTTGCAAATCCTGGTATTGCATAATCATTGTATTGTATTTTATAACACATGGCAAAAATATGAACACACAACTAAATAAGATATAGATGTAAAGTGGCTTACCTTTCCTACAGTTGCCATACTTTGTGTTGTACTGATACACAGGCTGCAGGCCAGAGAGCTGAGAGGAGGACCAGCTGCAGGTTGGGTCAGGAGAGGACAAGGACACAATGCAGGCCTTTGGCTTGAAGTTTAAATACTTCAGCCCATTCTCAAAGTAGGAGGGACTCCTGAGCAATGTTCCCTCTAAACTGCGCGCTTGGGCAATCGCGCACTGCTCGCACATTCTCAGCGCACAAGAAAATCTATGCAGCGCATAAAATAAAATTCAACATAAACGTATTAATTAATATCTAATATTAGTCCTAATCTTATCTAATCAATTAAACCAATAATAATAATAATAATTTTGTTTTCTGTACTATTTTGCAACGTAACTCAGTGAGTGACAGGTGTCCAGCCAATGATACGATTCGGTTCACTTACGCTACGCAGCCAATCATAGCATTGACACTATTGCCCTGCCCATTCGCGCCGTGCAGGTTAGCACGTTCAGTTTAATGAATCGTATCAAAACAGCATCCAGAAATCGTCTTGAAGTGGCACATTTGGACCAGCTGATGCGCATAAAGTCAAAGCAAGAAGCAGACGAAGCCATCAACCTGGACAAAGTGTACAACCATTGGAGAAGTGAGAAGGACAGACGTGAAAAATAAGGTAAAATTTAAGTCAGATTTGTGCATATTCTAGTGACATTTATTAATATTTTTTGTTTATGGATATTAATCATTAAATTATGTTACTACTAGATAATTTATGGGTAGTAGAAATGATAATAAAAAACTGAGTAATTACATATTTTACAGACAGAGTTACAGGAATTTACACTGTATCACAAGCTACAGCACACGTCATTGTGCAAAATGTGAATGTTTTAATGTGAACAAAATGTTATGTCTGAAAGGTGTATATGTATCATTTCCTCCAGAACAGGACCCTCACACAGGCCACAACAGGACCTCACACAGGCCAAAGCAAGACTCTTCCCATGGCCAAGCAGGACTCTCACATAAAACATACTACACATCTCATGAACAACAAGATTTTTGTCTTTTTCCTTTAAAGTTTGTCAAATCACTTATATTAAAAGTAAACTAGTGAAAATTGCTGCTGTAATTTGATTCTTTTAATAAGCCATGTAACTTGCTATGATCCAAGTTTTGAACTGGTGTGTGGCCACAGCATGCACATCTGATGTTGCTCACAGTGGTCCTCAGTGAGCTCAGGGAGCTCGTGTGTATGCCCAGACACATGAAAATTAGAGGGAACATTTCTCATGAGTTACCAATAATGACCTGTGCTTTTGGCTGTATTGTGTTTATTGTTCTTTTCCCCCCCCCTTCTAGTTTCCTGAAGTTGTTTGTTTAAGAAGTTTATAATGCAACGTTCCTGCTTGGTTTGTACGGTTCTACTTATTCAGCAGCTCTGACATTTGTCAAGGGCATAATTCAGTGTAATTCAATTTGATTGAAATTTTGAAATTTAGGAGATTGCGTCTCATAGCAACTCCCATCATTAAACAAACCAATGAGTGGCTGTACCCTGTGGAGATGGCTTTCATTGTAAAGGAATACTTCACTCCATTTCTATCAGTTCTGGGTAATGTGGGAACCCTTTGAACCCCTCTGACGAGGTCAGCAGTCTGACGAGGTCAGCAGTCTGAGTTCTCCCCTGTCCCCAAAGGGTTAGCATTGTGATGTCATCCTGCTGCAGAGATGGGAATTAACATTGAAGCAGTTGTTCTGTAAGTCAGTGTGAATCATCTGCAGCATTAAATACAGGGTTGGCCAAATGATAAATGGCCACAAACAACTAACCCTGTTGATAAGCTGGTCTGAACCAGTTACATGAGCCAGAGAGTGAAGAGGTGGACCAGCTGCTGTTCGGGTCAGGAGAGGACTTTGGCTTGAAGAGTAAATACATACATACATATATCAAATATTGGGATTGAGTCAATTCTCAAACTAGGAGGGACTCATGGGTTATCAGTATTGACTCCCCTCAGTGGGATTGGTTAAACTGGGCATCTGGCTGTGTCTTGTTTTATTGTTCTTTCCTGACGTTGTTTGTTTAAGAAGTTTATAATGCAACGTTCAAGCTTGGTTTGTACTGTTCTACTTATTCAGTGGGTGTGACATTTGTCAAGAGCATAATTTAGTGTGTTCAGTGTTCTATTTTATTGCATATTCTATTTTGAGATTTAGGAAAAACGTGAGAAAAGTAATGGATACATCACTGACTACTATTCCTATTCCAACTCCCCTAGCATAATACCCTTGGTTAAAGGAATGTTCCACCTATTTTCAATATTTTAATTAGGTTTCCACGTTGGCGATCAAAAGTCTACAAGTGGAAAAACTGTATATGAATGTGTTCTGTGGATCAAAATAGGTCAAATTTTCCATCCCAGGAATGTCCCCTGAAATGGCTTTTTGGAGGGACTTCAGGTGTTTTCAGTGCCCTTCCTCCCGGCCAACCATCTTGGAGTTTGGCTCCGTGAGAATCAGTTGCCTTGTTGTTGTTAGCCTAAAGAGCAGCATTTTACATTCCACAATTTCTGCCAGCAATGACTACCAATCTATGGATAAAATGAAGACTATATCATATACATATAAAGTTTTACTGAGTGGAAGGAATGATGGATATTTATTTGATCCAAAATACACTGTAATGGAAAAAGCATATGTTGTTCCTTCTATCCCTCTCTGTTTCTTAACCTGAGGCTTCTAATAGAGATTGCAAATGTTGTTCTCCCTATCACCCTTTGTTCTATTGTCCTGAGGGTTCTTATCTTGTCCTGTTTCACCAACTGTAATGTTTATTTCACCGCGGGGGGCAGTGGCTGTTGCAGCCTTCTGCTGTTGTTGAAGTGGGCTAGCATACAAGCATTGAGCTAGATCAATGGAGGGACCGCTCTGACCTCGACACCTCTGGCTCCCCCTTTGGCTCTCCCTTTCCTGCACTAGTTTTAGGGACGGGAGTGGAGGCGCCAGGTGGTCAAGACATTCATCATTGAAGTGAAAGACAGTGTCTTAGGGACAGTCCTAAGAGGGGATAAATACTGAGTATTGCCATTAGAACGCATTAGAACTTCCCTATTCTCAACCACAGGATCTGGGACCTCGCGACAAAGCTTTGTCTATCTGTCTGTTTGTCGACTTGTCTACTTGTCTACTTGTCTGCTTGGGTATTTGTTCATTGTCTTTTATAATTGACTTGATGAATCTTAACTTAAACTAACTTAAAGAGTTTGTGTGTTACAGTTCTTATTAATTGACAATTAGCCTGCTTATTTACAGAGATTTCCACCACAACACCAAAGGGGAAATCAGACGACAGCAGGCGTGACAGCAGGCGTGACAGCAGGTGTGACAGCAGGTGTGACAGTCCAGCCGGTCTTTCATTAAAATCATTTTGACAAAAAGGACCTGGCCCAATCTCAACTGATACAGACCGTGGATGGGGGGGGCAGTAGCTCAGTCTGTTGGGACTTGGCTTGGGAACCGGTAGGTCGCTGGTTCAAATCCCTGAAACACCTGGGCACTGCCAAAGTGTCCTTGAGCAAGGCACTGGATCCCTGCTCTACTCCCCAGGCCCTGTATATACAACAGCTGCCCACTGCTCCTCATACTAGGATGGGTTAAATGCAGAGAAACTCTATCTGTATGTGTGACCAATAAAGAACATTTAGATTATAATATCATCATTGAAGAAAGTCAGACTATTATTATTAAAATGCAATTACGGACATGCATATACTTTTATGTCACATGTTTGGCTCCATTACCTCCACTGTTATACAATGTTCAATAGTCCCATGAATGCACATCTCAGTTCGAGAAATATAAAATATGAAACTACAGAGCTTATAAAATATAATGCTATTTCTCCAAAATCCAAATGTTGTTTACATTTATTCTTTTTACTAAATTATTAGGAAGATTAAAGGACATATTTGTTGTTGTTTTAGTATAACAACATTGCTGAAAATCATGTAACATAACAATCATGTTATATTGTTGGTTTTAATCCACCTGACAACCCACATTCAGGAGTTGTTCCAAAGGGTCCTGATTTTCAGTCAAGACTCAAGACAGTCCGGATGCTGCATGGAGAACAGAGACATTTAGGGTCAGCACCAGAGACAACCTGTTAGATGACACATCAACTGGTTCACTACCTTACCATTTCCCCTGCTTCATAAGGTCAATGGCATCATTGACAGACTCCAAGGGCATGTTGTGGGTAATGAATTCATCCAGCTTCACCTTCTTATCCAGGTAGGCCTTTACCATCCGTGGCACGCCCTCCTTACTCTTGAAACCTGAGTGGTAAAACAGGCATACATTGTCACAGCAACAAAACATTTTCAGTCTCAAAAACTGTCCTTTTCCATTTCCTTGCTGTCATCCATGTGTGTGATGCTGTATGAAATAATCATTTTGTTATTGAACCTTTGGGTTCAAATAATCCTAAGCCTCCACAGCTCCTTTTGTGATCTGCTGTGATCTCAAAGACAAACTTTGACCTTTGACATGTTGTTGTAACATTAGTTTTGGTTGTCAGTACCGGCAGCCAAAACCAAGATCAAAGAGCTGCCCAAAACCAATAACCGAAAGAGGTAAGCAACCCCCGAGTAGGGCCCAAAGCATCCATGCGTGTGATACTGTATGAAATAATAATTTTGTTAAAAATGTATTCAATTAGTTATTCAATTGTAAATAATGTTGTGTGTGTGGTTGGTGGCTGGTTTAGGCCGCCTGCACACCTGTAGGGTAAACCAGCCATCGCCTCACACACGCAGAGGATTGCAACACGTACAGCACGTACCGTCTGCTCTGCTGCTCTAAACAGTAAACCTGTTTCATTGTCTGTTTACAACGATCCGTGTCGTGTCCTCAGATGATCCAACATCACATGCATCCCGAGGGCCGTGTCTGTCGGCCACCAGTCGGTTCACAGCCAAATTGTAAACTTCAGTAAGGTGTTCAGTAAGGTCACATTTAAGGTGACATTTTTTCAGTGTTTATTTTGTTGTGCATTCAACTTCAAGTACATAGCTCTTTATGTAAACTGTTCAAATAGATCCTCCAGCAGTTTGTATATGTTTTCCGGTAGTGTATTTAATTAGTTGGTTCACAAGCTCAAAATAACCCAAATGCAACCGCAGGCCTATAACTATATATAATGTACAAGCAATCATTTAGTTTCAAACATAATTATTTAAACCAGTGACTACTGATTTTACAGTAGTGACTAGTGATTTTACACTAAAGTGACTAGTGATTTTACACTAGTTACTAGTGATATTACACTAGTGACTAGGGATTTTACACTAGTGACTAGTGATTTTACACTAGTGACTACTGATTTTACACTAGTGACTAGTGATTTTACAGTATAGTGACTACAGATTTTACACTAGTGACTAGTGATTTTACACTAGTGACTAGTGATTTTACACTATAGTGACTAGTGATTTTACACTAGTGACTAGTGATTTTACACTATAGTGACTAGTGATTTTACACTAGTGACTAGTGATTTTACACTATAGTGACTAGTGATTTTACACTATAGTGACTAGTGATTTTACACTAGTGATTTTACACTATAGTCACTAGTGATTTTACACTAGTGACTAGTGATTTTACACTATAATGACTAGTGATTTTACACTAGTGACTATGGATTTTACATCAGTGACATTGTCCATGTTAATGATTTAAATTAACACACACAAAGCTGTGATCTCAAAGACAAACTTTGACCTTTGACATGTTATTGTAACATTAGTTTTGGTTGTCAATACCGGCAGCCAAAACCAAGATCAAAGAGCTGCCCAAAACCAATAAACCTTTTTTTGATAGCCCTTATATGTGAGAAAGAGGTAAGCAACCCCTGAGTAGGGCTCAAAGGTCCAACTCACTCAAAGGTACCATGTGGAAGAAGTAGATATTCCTTCTCATTACTGCCCCTTTTGGCTGTAAAGTGAACTGCAGCCTTCTCTAGGAGGTAGATTGTGACAATTCCAATCATAAACTTATGTAAGTTGTCTTTCCAACATGTATATCGCTGTGTTCTACAGCAGAAAACGTCCTTTGGGCTCCATTATTTGATAATAATGTAACACAATTACGTATATTCTGTATTCAATTACATAATTATTTATTTTTTCATTTATTGAAGCATTTTATTATATAATTGTGTATTTTTTAAGCATTCAATTATATAATTGTTTATTCATTCATTTATTCAAGGATTTTATTATTACATTATGTATTTATTAATGTTTTATTATATATGTTTATTTATAAATTATTCAAGCATTTCATTTTATAATCAAATATTTATTTATATATTTAGTTTTGGCTCATTGAACCTTCCATTCTATTACATGTCTGGATCAACTTCAAATAATACATTTTCAGATTTAAGAGGTCAGATTTAACTGGGCCTCACCTCCAAACAGGGATCCCTTCCATGTGCGTCCAGCTATGAGCTGAATGGGTCGTGTAGCAACATCATAGAGGTCTGTCCACCCCACCAGCACACTGACACCCCATCCTTTAATGGAGGACTCCAGTGCCTCTCTCTGTAGGTTATATTAGCAAAATGTACAACATAGACTAGTTATAGGCCATATACCTGTATGCAATGATTTAAATACAAAAGGGTTCACAAGTCACAAGCAATCATCTTCATTTTGTACACAACATTTGAGATGTATGTGTAGAAGTGTTTGTGGATCTTGATGATGTTGTAAATATGTATGAACTCAGCATGCCAAAATACTAAATGTACACAGAAGGCACTTGGTCTCACCATAACTCCGACATTCCCCACACATTCCAGAGAGAAGTCCACACCTCCATTGGTCATCTTCATCAGTACTTGGCTGATGGGCTCACTGTGGTCCTTGGGGTTCACAAAGTCAGTTGCACCAAACACCTTGGCCTTCTCAAACTTGTCCGGGTTCAAGTCCACAGCAATGATTCTCTTGGCCCCCGCAGAGTGGCAGCCCATCACAGCAGCCAGGCCGACCGCCCCCAGTCCGAAGACGGCACACGTGGATCCTGGCTCTACCTGTGGACGACAGTTAATAATGTTTATATATACACACACACGATGGCTGGATGGATTGCCACGATCACATCCATGCCTTTGTTTCTGAGATCCATATCCCCAGCCAATGGATCAATCGCACCTGTCCCTCATTGGTTTGTGTATGTTCTCCTAAATCCCGATAAATACCCTCCCTGTTCACCTGGGTTCACCAGGACTCCATTCTCATCTTCCTCTGCTATCCAATTCTCAGGTAGGTCAGGTACCGGCGCTGAATGATTCAGGATTCAAGATTTATATTTGCTACGTTGCTTAGTACAATGGAATGCTTACTCCCCATTTGCTCCCTCAGTATGAGGGCTTCCTGCGCTATGATTGCTAAGTGAGACAGCATTGACACTTGAAAAGTATATGTGCAAAGCAGCAGGCACAAGGCAGCCAAGCATGCTGGAAAGAGAATAGCAGCATAAGCAAATATTTGCCAAGCAAACAGAATAAGAGAGAAAACTACAAGTTAATATTTGGTCAACAAACCGAGTGCTGTAAAGACTTTCTCCAGTTGTGCATGCCTGCAGGAAAGTTCAGTTCACACTGACTGAAAAGCTAAAGGAGGAAATAGCACGCATTGAGAAGAAGAAAGTCATCAAGAAAATGCATGAGCCTCCACTGAGCTGGTTATAAGTGCTCAAGAAGACCGTAACTTTGAGAAATCAGTCAAGACCCGGGAAATGTCAAGTTAACTCCCTGAGAATATATCATTGTCGCAGTTTGCTGGCACCAAATGGTTCAGTTTGGCGCCACGTTCCTCGCAACTCAAGCTAGAAGAAGAGAGAAACTATGCACCTTCAACACGCCTCAGGGCAGGTACCAGTTCTGTATGGTACACCTTCAACACGCCTCAGGGCAGGTACCAGTTCTGTATGGTACACCTTCAACACGCCTCAGGGCAGGTACCAGTTCTGTATGGTACACCTTCAACACGCCTCAGGGCAGGTACCAGTTCTGTATGGTACACCTTCAACACGCCTCAGGGCAGGTACCAGTTCTGTATGGTATACCTTCAACACGCCTCAGGACAGGTACCAGTTCTGTATGGTACACCTTCAACACGCCTCAGGGCAGGTACCAGTTCTGTATGGTACACCTTCAACACGCCTCAGGGCAGGTACCAGTTCTGTATGGTACACTATATGGTCAGTGGACACCTGACCATCACACCAATATGACTTGTTGAGTTGTAGTTGTAGTGCACCCGAGAATAAGGACAGCTCTGACTTTGATTAGATAAGGTAAGATAAGATTCTAATGTATTGTCATTGCACAGCACAAGTAAAGTACAGCTAAACCAATTTGCAGTATGATACCAGTATCACTACGCAAATAAATGCTATGAAAGATACACCATGGTCACCTGTGGCAGCGCAGAGCCATAGAGATGATACATCATGGTCACCTGTGGCAGCGCAGAGCCATAGAGATGATGTATAGGATGATGTATAGGATCAACCATGTGTGCAACAGCTTCCTACACACTATGCCTCACCTGCTGTTTGACTGGAATGGAAAGGGTCACATTGCACTAACAGACTACTTATCTTACTATCCACAAGTTGCAATTGATTGTAACTTGTTGACACTGCAATCAACATCAAGCAAAGCAGTTATCAGGGACCTCAAGACTCTGTTCTCGGACAATGGCCCCAAGTTTGCTTCCTTTGCCAAGGACTGGGGTGCTCTACCTCGAGTCCACATTACCAAGATCCAACCGTTTGGCAGAAAACTTGGTAAAGTACTAAACACCTCCGCGGCCCGGCGGTTGGGGACCCCTGAATACAGGAATGCACCACTGATATACACCACTGCAGAACAGCCTACGAACAGACAAAAGGCTCTAGCAGATTTGACGAAAAATGTCAACTGAAAGAAACAGTTTGTAGTTGTAGCTAGTCTTACTTTCCACTCACAGTGACGCTGCACATTTATGAAATATGGGTCATTGGTAGTCGGAAGTAGGCAGCAGTTTTTACCAAACTCAAAATACACAGAGTTAAAAAAGTTAGGTTATATTATAAGAAAAGTCTTCCTCACTACCTCAACAGCTCAATGTGTTAAATGGGTGGACAGCCTCTTTAAGACATATATTTATACAATTATTAATCTTTGGGTAAACGAGAATCCAAGAGTTTTTGGATACCTTAGCGGTGTTGACAGCTGCTCCAAATCCAGTGCACACACCACAGCCCAAAAGACAGACCTTTTCGAGCGGGGCAGAAGGGTCCACCTTGGCCACAGCAATTTGGTTAACCACTGTGTATTGGGAGAAGGTGCTGGTCCCCATGAACTGCAACACCTTTTGGCCTTTACAGGTCAACCTGGTGTCTGCACTTGACATCACATCAGGACTGGTGTTGGCCCTACAATAGGAAAGGTATTTAAAGTTGGACTACTAATGTCAAGTTGTCATTGAAACAATTATTTCATAGTACAGGCAGGCATGGATCCATGTAGAATACAACTGAAAAAGCATGAAAATCATTGCTTCAATAGACTCTTGAGGTTAAAACCAAACCACTAAACCCATTCATTTTAGAATAACAGAAAGGCATTGAATAGAAACACAAAATGAATATAGACATAAATGTTGCAGGTGTAATGGATACGGAGAGCCATGAGTAGATCATCAGCATGCTCACCATCCCTTCTCACATTGGTTGGTCTTCGGACTTTTGCAAAAACGGCAATCCCCGCACTGGGAGATGAAGAGGGGTATCACCTTGTCTCCTGAAATGTAGACACATTTATTTTGAAACAGATCCTGTTTAAATGGAATTTAACTTGAAAGAGTCCCTATCTTTAACATTTGTTTACGATGATAAACAATGATACTAGGACACTGATACTATATTGGGGTTTCATCTGTTTTCAGAGTTGATTTCAGAGATCACTGCTTTTGCATTGAAGGGTGAAATGACTAACTGCACAGAATTATATAATCCACACTCATCACTCATTCCATTTCCATTATAGCTTCCAGACCTGCTTGAAATTCAGTGACCCCGGGCCCAACACTCTCCACAATGCCAGCTCCCTCATGTCCAAGGACGACAGGAAAGCCATCTTTATGTTTTCCCTCAAAAAGGTGGTAGAGGTCCGTGTGGCACACTCCTGTGGCCATGATCTGCAACCAACAACACGGTTTTGTTACGGTTTAATTTCTGTGTTGCATATAAGCTACTGTAAGCTACTCCATTGTTCCTATAAAAAACGCAATCAAAAGGGTTGTACTTTTTGAAACAGATGCAAATTCTAATTATCTCGGTAAAGATTCAAGATTCAAGATGTTTTAATTTCCATTTTCAAGTACAATGGAATGCTTACTCCCCATTCCCATTCCCCGCAGTATGAATTTGACAACAATTTGACAACAATATTATACTAAACTATACATTACTATACTATACTAAACAATACTATACTATACTAAACAATACTATACTAAACAATACAATACTATACTAAACAATACTATACTAAACTATACGAAATACTATACTAAACTATAGAATACTAACATAAATATAAATCTGTATAGAATGTGAGTGTGACCAATGATTTGTACTCATTGCTCATTCCTGTCTGGAAAAATATGCATATATAACATTGTAGTGTTTGTCAAATGCCAATTATAAGTGTGTCAGTGTGTCAGTGTGTCTGTGTGTGTGTGTGCGTGCGTGCGTGCGTGCGTGCGTGCGTGGCCTAATGGGGGTAGATTTCCCTTAATATGACTTGTGACTTGTAATATTTTTGTACAGGTAAAGGTCAAAGGTCAGTAAGTCCCACCTTGATGCGTATCTCGTTGGCGTGGGGAACATCAACTTCTATCTCCTCAATCACCAGAGGCTTGTTGGCCTCCCAGGCCACAGCAGCCTTACACTTAATGACCTGGAAGAGACACATTATAATTCATTCAGAAAATACATCAATATCAAAAATGAATACCAAACTGTGGCAAATGATGTACATGTATTTAGATGTGGTCTGTGGACTTAATGTCTATACAATGCCTTTAACACATTTAACAAACCCCATGTACACATCTGGAACCACTCACCACTTCAGTAGTGAGTGGTTCCAGATGTGTTTCAATATGTTGTTCAGTACTGAGGGTTAGTGTCTCAGATAACAGTGACTTTGCCAATACAAACAATTTTGAAAGAGAACTTGGACAGATTTCAACGTTAAGGAAAAAAATGACATTAAAATAGCATTAAAAAAAGAGAACACACAGTGGACTTGGAATACTCTAGAAACCTGCGTTGTGCACGTTCTAACCCATTAAACAGTTAACGGTTAACTTGAAGCTAACTTGACATTGCTTTGTTTGACCGCAATGAAATAGGTATGCTTCAGATGAAACACATTTCAGCGGCGCCCTTGGGAAACTATTTCCACATGGTGCTTGGATAGTTTCACCATTACATAACACAGAAACAGAGAGAGGTATTGACCTTAAATGGAACACAAAATGAAAGACGGATAGTTAACTATCCAGACTATATTTAGTGCTGCAGGTGTAGCTTTTTATTTTTATCTTGTATTTTGTTATATGTATATAATTAGATATAATTAATGTTTACCCTGCACATGCTACATTGGCATACTATCTCAACAGGAAATAGCTTTTTTATAACACACACAATAAATGTAGCCTCGTGAGACCATCCGAATATTAAGTTTCACGAGGCTACAAGAAATGTGTCTTTTCAACCTGAAATAGACATGATACACAACATTTTCACAAATTTCCAAAAACAGGAAATTGATGTATGTGGTTATCCATGTTTCAAACAGCTGTGGAATATAAATCCCAATCTGCTGAACATACCATTGTATTGTATTATATAAAACATGGCACAAATATAAACACACAACTAATTAACATAGATATAGGTGTAAAGTTGTGAACTTACCTTTCCTACAGTTGCCATACTTTCTGTTGAACTAATACACAGTACTAAAACACTGTACTAATACACTGTACTAATACACAGTACTAATACACAGGCTGCAGGCAAGAACTGAACAGTACAAGAGAGCTAAGAGGTGGACCAGCTGCTGTTCCAGGTCAGGAGAGGAGAGAATGTTTGGCTTGAAGTTTATTTATATCAGTAATCTGTGTTGGGCTTGAGAAAATTCTCAAAGTAGGAGGGATTTCAGTTGGACATATTAGCTAAACATTACAAATGGGACTAACCCTGGTTCAATAGAGATACTAAGATATGGCATCATCTCAACATGCCAAAACCAAAACAATCTAATTAATTGTATTAATAAAGTAATACAATTTAATAAAATGTAATACAATTTAATAAAATGTAATACAATTTAATAAAGTGACTAAATGAGAATGGTATCTGTTTTGTTATGTGTTATATTACAGTTACGTTGATTTGTTTGTCTTTCTCGGTCCATGCACAACGCATTTGAGTGGTTTTGTGTTGGAAAAACAATTCAACCAATCAGATATTTTTCTGGGTTGCTGGGAAGAATATCCTTCAACCAAAGTATTCCCGATGACTTTGGCCCTCAGACTGAATGAGAGTGTACGTTTGGATTGACAATTTGATCAACCAATCATATAGTGATTTGTAGCCAATGGGCGTATTCTTTCAGATTTCCCCACAGCTCAATAGGGAGCTACAAGGTATACTGGCTGGAGCGAGAGTGGATCTAGCGTAGTGCTGCGTTGTTTCTACGTAGGATTTTACGTCAAAATGGCAACAGGCGAAGATGATGTCGTTGCGGATTTATTGTCGGAACCATTTTCAAGACGACCATTCAATGTAAAGATGGACATAATTAAAAAAGGCTGTCCAACGCCTGACAATCTTGAGCTGAATCAAGTTGTTAAAGCAGGCTATGTTCGCCATTTCCAGGCTAGCAACTGGGAAAGATACCCGTGGCTAACGGGCTCTACTAGCCACAAGAGGCTCTACTGCTGGGACCGACCAGAGGGCAGGGAATTGGAAAGGCAACTTATTTTGGATCTGAAAAGTGATCATCTTTATGACCTGATGGTCGAACCATCCAGAAGGACAGGAGAATGGATTTGGTCTTTACATCATTGGTGAGTGACACTCATTTGTCTTTGCTGGTTTTGTCTCAGTGTTGCGTCTCGTTGAGCTGGTTGTTGCATTTTGTTTCCACACACTTGTTCACTGATTAGTTAATGGCTGTCTTCAGTTTGTTAAGTATTGTTGTGCATTTGAATTGAGCGTTTTGACTTGATCTTTCTTTGCATCGCTTAACGTGAAAAGACTTAACGTAACTAAGAGTTACAAACCCGCGATCAATAATTACCTAATTTGCATATGTCTTGTCATTAGCACTTTCACCTTTTCACTTTCATTTTGACAGGTGAAAGTGCTAATGACAAGACATATGCCAGAGACATTTGGTGATTACTGATCGCTATTTTGGAACTTTAAGTTACGTTAAGCATTTTCACGTGAAGCGTGTTAGACCGTCCCTTTAACCGATAGCCTGTGTGTGGTGGTCTGTGTTGGGCTGTTACTTCACTACATGGGCACTGCTTTACAACTAGGGTACACAAATTGGCTGCGACAATCTGATCTGCCTAAATGAGATAAGGCATAAAGTGACTCCTCCGTCTGACTAGAACACGGGGGAGGGGGGGTGGGTGGTGGTCTACAGCAGGGGTTCCCAAAGTGGGGGTATTATGTAAGTCTGTTTAATATGTAAGGGTGACGAATAAAGATTCCGACAGATTCAGGACTATCATTTGCAGCTGGAAAAAAAAGCCACACACAATTTTCGCGATCACGATTACCCCCCCCCCCCTTGGACTTCACGTTGGACCTCCCCCCCCCCCCCTTGGACTTCACGATGTTCTCGATGGTGAAGCTCTGTGCACACGTTGTTTTTAATGTTCCAGTCCCTCCGGTGATAGTGGGGGGGGGGGGGGGGTCTGTTGGGGGTCGCGGGCTGAAAAGTTGGGGAACCCCTGGTCTACAGAAGGTCCAGTTGTGATAGACACGCTTCGCCACTGGTGTGCTCACACCCTGAACCAGATGTGTACTATGCACACTATAATGGAGATCTCATTTCATGTGAGAACAGGGTAATGTTTGGATATTGTGCTACTAATGTCAGCGCCTAGCTGTTGTTATTTTCTAATAAAGCTTGTATAACAAAGAGTAATGGGCGGTAAGGTGGTAAGGATTTGTTGGGGGTCAGCCGCGTGGGACCTGGAATCCCTCACTAGAGTCTGTGAGCTTCCTAGTTTCCAGTTATTCCACTATTCCCAGACATCCATGAGGAGTTGAAGAGGGGCCAGTCGATCCCCTCTGAGGGGGTTTGACAACATGACCCGTGAGATAGGCTACCTAGCTTTCCTGCTGGTCCAGCGGCTCATCACTAGCTCCTAGCCAGACCTGCCTCTTTCTGGACCTCTGTCTGGAGTAGCTCCCGTCTCCTGGAGAAGGTGTACCTGGTGTTGGGCCAACCCAGAGGCCCTGCTCCAGTGCTACCAGCATTATGTTACCACCAAAGGCTCCTTGCTTCTCTGGTTTAGATCTTACCTCACATATATAACACAATTTGTTCTCTGTGAATCAGAATCAGAAGTACAACAACATTGTTGCGCAATTCTTTGGACACTCATACAAACAATAAAATATATAAATCATGTAAAAGAGAACTAAACTAAACCAAATAAACAAGTTAGAACATTTCCCTAAAAAAGATTGAATATATACATACATGGAGGGGAGGCGAAGGGCTGGAGGAGGAGATGGACGTACTGGAGGAGGAGATGTACGGACTGGAGGAGGAGATGGACTGGAGGAGGAGATGGACGGACTGGAGGAGGAGATGGACGGACTGGAGGAGGAGATGGACGGACTGGAGGAGGAGATGGACGTACTGGAGGAGGAGATGGACGGACTGGAGGAGGAGATGGACTGGAGGAGGAGATGGACGGACTGGAGGAGGAGATGGACGGACTGGAGGAGGAGATGGACGTACTGGAGGAGGAGATGGACAGACTGGAGGAGGAGATGGACTGGAGGAGGAGATGGACGGACTGGAGGAGGAGATGGACTGGAGGAGGAGATGGACGTACTGGAGGAGGAGATGGACTGGAGGAGGAGATGGACTGGAGGAGGAGATGGACATACTGGAGGAGGAGATGGACATACTGGAGGAGGAGATGGACGTACTGGAGGAGGAGATGGACTGGAGGAGGAGATGGACTGGAGGAGGAGATGGACATACTGGAGGAGGAGATGGACATACTGGAGGAGGAGATGGACGTACTGGAGGAGGAGATGGACATACTGGAGGAGGAGATGGACTGGAGGAGGAGATGGACATACTGGAGGAGGAGATGGACATACTGGAGGAGGAGATGGACATACTGGAGGAGGAGATGGACGTACTGGAGGAGGAGATGGACAGGAGGAGGAGATGGACATACTGGAGGAGGAGATGGACTGGAGGAGGAGATGGACATACTGGAGGAGGAGATGGACTGGAGGAGGAGATGGACATACTGGAGGAGGAGATGGACATACTGGAGGAGGAGA
The DNA here is from genome assembly GCA_027704905.1 of Muraenolepis orangiensis. Taxonomy (NCBI): domain Eukaryota; kingdom Metazoa; phylum Chordata; class Actinopteri; order Gadiformes; family Muraenolepididae; genus Muraenolepis; species Muraenolepis orangiensis. Next base: position 2,747,800 of record CM051016.1, read on the forward strand.
TGGACGTACTGGAGGAGGAGATGGACTGGAGGAGGAGATGGACGTACTGGAGGAGGAGATGGACGTACTGGAGGAGGAGATGGACGTACTGGAGGAGGAGATGGACGTACTGGAGGAGGAGATGGACGTACTAGAGGAGGAGATGGACGTACTGGAGGAGGAGATGGACGTACTGGAGGGGGAGATGGACATACTGGAGGAGGAGATGGACGTACTGGAGGAGGAGATGGACTGGAGGAGGAGATGGACGTACTGGAGGAGGAGATGGACTGGAGGAGGAGATGGACTGGAGGAGGAGATGGACGGGAGGAGGAGATGGACGTCTCCTGACTGAGTACTAACCCTCTACCAGGCCCCTGACACCCACCCCACCCAATGTTGGAGACAATGTTGGGGTTGGACGGTGACCCCGATCAGCGAGCAGAACTCCCTCCAAAACACTGACGTGAACTGGGGCCCCCGGTCGGAGACCACGTCGGTAGCGAGACCATGTAGCCGGAAGACATGATACAGAACCAGCTCCGCTGTCTCCTTGGCCGAGGGGAGCTTGGGCAGGGGTATGAAGTGGGCCATCTTGCTGAACCGATCCACCACCGTCAGGATGGTGGTGTGTCCGTTGGACAGTGGCAGACCGGTAACAAAGTCCAGGGATATATGGGACCAGGGACGATGGGGCACAGGCAAAGGCTGCAGGAGACCCGCAGGATCCTGATGAGAGGGCTTCTGCTGGGTGCAAACCGGACAGGCGTTGACAAACTCCAGAGTGTCCTCCTCCATGGTGGTCCACAAGAACCTCTGCTGCAGGACCCCCTTGGTGCATTGAATCCCGGGGTGACAGGAGAGCCGGGAGTTGTGGGCCCAAATGAGGACATCAGACCTCAACGGCTGGGGAACAAACAGACGATTAGGAGGGCAGGTGCTCACACCGGGCTGCCCACCAGGGCGGCCTTGACCTTCTCCTCTCTATCTCCCAGACAAGAGGGGCCATCAACTGCGGAGCAGGTATGATGGTGTCAGGACCCTCTGCGAGCTCCCCCCCTCCACAAACTGACGTGACGTGCGTCAGCCTTGACGTTACGGGACCCGGGACGGTAGCGAGGGAGAAGTTGAACCATGTAAAAAAAAGGGACCACCTGGCCTGTCGGGAGTTCAGCCTCCTGGCGGACTGGATGTACTCCAGGTTGTGGTCAGTCCAAACCAGAAAGGGCAACTTGGTCCCTTCAAGCCAGTGGCGCCATTCTTCCAAGGACAACTTCACCGCTAAGAGCTCCCGGTTCCCAATGTCGGAATTTCTCTCTGCCGGTGTTAGTCGCAGAGACAAAAACGCACAAGGGTGGAGCTTCTGGTCGTCGGCAGACTGCTGAGACAGGATGGCCCCTACCCCTATGTCGGAGGCGTCCACCTCCACCACAAACTGTCTCTCAGGATCCGGGACAAGGAGGATGGGAGCGGAGGTAAATCGAGCCATGAGCCCTTGGAAGGCCTTCTCCGCCGAGGAAGACCACTGGAACGAGACCTTGGTGGAGGTGAGGACCGAGAGCGGAGCAGCTACTGTGCTGTAGCCGCGGATGAACCTCCAATAAAAGTTTGCGAACCCGAGGAAGCGTTGCAGCTGCTTGCGGGACTCAGGAGCAGGCCAGAATGTAACCGCGGAAACCTTGGTTGGGTCCATCTGCACGGTCCCTTGTCCCACAATATACCCCAGGAACGAGACGGAGGAGGAATGGAACTCGCACTTCTCAGTCTTCACAAAAAGGGAGTTCTCGAGCTGGAGGACTGCTCCCTCCTGTTTCTTGAAAAAATAAGGATGTCGTCCAGGTAAACAAACACATGCTTGTCTAGCATGTCCCTCAACACGTTGTTAACCAACGCCTGAAACACTGCTGGGGCGTTGGTAAGACCAAACGGCATCACCAGATATTCGTAATGGCCGGTGGACGTGTTGCACTCATCCCCCTCCTGGATCCGGACCAAGTGGTAGGCATTCCGCAGATCCAGCTTTGTCTAGATCACGGCTCCCTGTAGCAACTCAAAGGCGGATGATATCAGTGGGGGCGGGTAACGGTTCTTAATTGTGATGTCATTAAGGCCCCTGTAGTCTATGCAGGGCCTTAATGACTTGTCCTTCTTCTCCACAAAGAAGAACCCCGCTCCAGCCGGTGAAGACGAGGGACGGATAATTCCGGCCGCCAGAGAGAGTCGTTGATGTAGGCCTCGATGGCCTCTCTCTCAGGTGCGGACAGGGAATACAGGCGGCCCTTCGGGGGCGACGTACCAGGGTGGAGGTCAATGGCACAATCGTAAGGGCGGTGAGGGGGTAAAGACGTTGCCTTGGCCTTGCTGAATATCTCCCGAAATGTGTGGTACTCCACCGGTACCACGGCCAGGTCCGGAGCAGGTGAGGAACAAACAGAGCGCCGGGGCGCGGCGGCCTGCTTTAAGCAGACCTGATGGCAGGAGGGACTCCACCCCACCCACAATGGCTCCCGTGGCCCAGTCGATGTGAGGGTTATGGCGGCGGAGCCAGGGGTAGCCCAGGATCAGGGGGAGCTGAGGGGACCGCAGGATGTAGAACTGGATAGTTTCATGGTGGTTACCGGATAAAAGCATGTGGACCGGCGTGGTCTGATGGGAGACGGTCCCCAGGAGATGGCCATCCAGGGCATTTGCCGGAACGGGACGGGGTAGGGGAACGTGACCGATGCCCAACTGCAGCGCGAGGTTCTCATCAATGATGTTGACATCGGCCCCAGAGTCAATGAATGTCACGATGGTGTGAGAACCATCAGCTAACAGCAGTCGGGCATGGCACAAGGGTCTCTGATTGGGGAACAGTCGGGAGGTTTGGCTCACCCGTAAATTCCCCATTACTGGTGAGCCCTGCCTTTTAACGGGCATCGAGCAACGAAATGACCTGACCCCCCACAGAACATACACAAGTTACCGCGGCGGCGGTGCTCCCGCTCCTCCGAGGTGAGGCTGGTGCGGCCCACCTGCATGGGCTCCGGCTCCTCCCGGTGTGGTCCCGCAGGTGTCCTGGAAATCTCGGATGACGCTCTCTGACGTGTCGCTGGCCGGTGACTGGCCCCCGCTCCTGTCTCCGGGCCAGCACGCGTTGATCCACCCGTGACGCTAACTCAATGAGTCCGTCAAGCGACGCGGGTAAATGAACCAACTTGTCCTTGACGTAGTCGGCCAGACCCGTGAGAAACACGTCACATTGCGTGGCCGCGTTCCAGTCGCTCAGACGAGCCTGGGTTCGGAAGTCTATGGCGTAATCAACGACCGAGCTGCTACCCTGACTCAATTTAGAAAGTCCCCCCGAGGAGTCAGGGCCCAGCGGAACGGTTCCGAAGACCTTCCGTAGCTCCGCGGAAAATTCCCGGAAAGACGCACAAGCCGGCATCTGTCACTCCCACTCAGCTGTTCCCCACAACCGCGTGATTGACGGTAAATGCCACCCTCGCAGCCTCGGAGGCGAAGGTGTGCGGCTGCAGGGCAAACAGGATGGAACAGTTGGTGATGAAGGGGTTACAGCCCTCCGCATATCCAGCGTAGCATGCGGAGGTCTGGTGCGGTCTCCTGCGGTGCCGGCGCTGAAGCGGGCGGTGCGGGTGGAGCGGAGGTGGAAACATCGGCTGAAGCACCCGGCGGAGTCAGGGTCTCCTCATGCTGCTGGATCCGCGTGACGAGCAACCCTACCATCCGCTCTAGTGCCACGATCGACTGAGCCAGCGCCGACAGGTGTCCGCTGTGATGAGAGAGGGCGTCCTCAGCCCTCTCGAGGCGGTCCTCCGGTGTGGGGGTGTGCACTGGGTCCATCGGGGCCAGATTGTTCTGTCACAGGTTAGGTTTGGACCCAAATGCTGCACACAGACACCACAGGCAGATAGTGGTATTTATTGCGATAAATATCACACACAGACAAGGACAGGCAGAGACGTAGTCGGGGACAGGCAGGTGATCAGAACCGGGGCAGGGTAGACGAACCAGGTAGGGACAAGCAGAGGCGTAGTCAGGGACGGGCGGTAGATCAGGAACCAGACAGGGCGGGCAGGACCAGGGCAGGCAGGGTCGGCAACAGGAATCAGTTTGGGTAGGCTGGAGAGTCTGTGTCATCAGGACAATCAGGCAAAGTATGAGTGTGCGGGTGTTACGCTTGCCTGGCTCTTGACAATGCAACAAAGAGGGAGACCACACATGGTTATCATTAATAGTATATTTAATGAAGAAAATAATGGATGGTATATTACAGAAAAGGTGGGATTGAAATAATGATTAGAGAAAATGATAACCACAACTAAAATGGCTGCTGGTCGACGAGAAAGAGAGCGAGATCCATGACCCTGGGCTGATCTTATTGTCTCCAGGACAATTAACAACATTGGGTACACCTGGTGGTCTATCTGGAAACAGAAGAAGACACCCCACACAGGACACATGATAACAGCGCCCACTATGGGACCATATGTGGAACGTCACAGCGGGGTAGACTTAAATAGGCCGGTTAATTATAATGTGCTGCAGGTGTGAGGGAAATGTAAATGCCGGTTGACGCTGCCCCCTAGTGAAGGCAGGGTGAATAGCCATTGTGATAGTATGATAGTATGATAGTATGGTAGAATGATAGTATGGTAGTATGATAGTATGGTAGTATGATAGAATGATAGTATGATAGTATGATAGTATGGTAGTATGATAGTATGATAGTATGATAGTATGGTAGTATGATAGTATGGTAGTATGATAGAATGATAGTATGATAGTATGATAGTATGGTAGTATGATAGTATGATAGTATGGTAGTATGGTAGTATGGAAGTATGATAGTATGATAGTATGGTAGTATGATAGTATGGTAGTATGATAGTATGGTAGTATGGTAGTATGATAGTATGATAGTATGGTAGTATGGAAGTATGATAGTATGATAGTATGGTAGTATGATAGTATGGTAGTGTGATAGTATGATAGTATGGTAGTATGATAGTATGTAGTATGTAGTATGATAGTATGGTAGTATGATAGTATTGTAGTATGGTAGTATGATATTATTGTAGTATGGTAGTATTGTAGAATGATAGTATGATAGTATGATAGTATGATAGTATGGTAATATGGTAGTATGATAGTATTGTAGTATGGTAGTATTGTAGAATGATAGTATGATAGTATGATAGTATGGTAGTATGATAGTATGATAGTATGGTAGTATGGTAGTATTGTAGAATGATAGTATGATAGTATGATAGTATGATAGTATGGTAGTATGGTAGTATGATAGTATGGTAGTATGATAGTATTGTAGTATGATAGTATGATAGTTTGATAGTATGGTAGTATGGTAGTATGATAGTATGATAGTAGGATAGTATGGTAGTATGATAGTATGATAGTATGGTAGTATGGTAGTATGATAGTATGGTAGTATGGTAGTATGATAGTATGGTAGTATGGTAGTATGGTAGTATGATAGTATTGTAGTATGATAGTATTGTAGTATGGTAGTATGATAGTATGGTAGTATGGTAGTATGATAGTATTATAGTATGATAGTATTGTAGTATGATAGTATGATAGTATGGTAGAATGATAGTATGATAGTATGATAGTATGGTAGTATGGTAGTATTGTAGTATGATAGTATGGTAGTATGATAGTATTGTAGTATGGTAGTATGATAGTATGATAGTATGGTAGTATGATAGTATGGTAGTATGATAGTATGGTAGTATGGTAGTAAGATAGTATGGTAGTATGATAGTATTGTAGTATGGTAGTATGATAGTATTGTAGAATGATAGTATGATAGTATGGTAGTATTGAAGTATGGTAGTATGATAGTATTGTAGTATGATAGTATGATAGTATGATAGTATTGTAGTATGGTAGTATGATAGTATGATAGTATTGTAGAATGATAGTATGATAGTATGATAGTATTGTAGTATGATAGTATGATAGTAGGATAGTATGATAGTATGGTAGTATGATAGTATTGTAGTATGATAGTATGATAATATGATAGTATTGTAGTATGATAGTATGATAGTATGGTAGTATGGTAGTATGGTAGTATGATAGTATTGTAGTATGATAGTATGGTAGTATGATAGTATGATAGTATGGTAGTATGGTAGTATGGTAGTATGATAGTATGGTAGTATGATAGTATGGTAGTATGATAGTATGGTAGTATGGTAGTATGATAGTATGATAGTATGGTAGTATGGTAGTTTGATAGTATGGTAGTATGGTAGTATGATAGTATGGTAGTATGATAGTATGATAGTATGGTAGTATGGTAGTATGATAGTATGGTAGTATGATAGTATGATAGTATTGTAGTATGATAGTATGATAGTATGGTAGTATGGTAGTATGATAGTATGGTAGTATGATAGTATGGTAGTATGGTAGTATGATAGTATGGTAGTATGATAGTATTGTAGTATGGTAGTATGATAGTATTGTAGTATGATAGTATGGTAGTATGATAGTATTGTAGAATGATAGTATGATAGTATGGTAGTATTGAAGTATGGTAGTATGATATAATTGTAGTATGATAGTATGGTAGTATTGTAGTATGATAGTATTGTAGTATGATAGTATGATAGTATGATAGTATTGTAGTATGATAGTATTGTAGTATGATAGTATGGTAGTATGGTAGTATGATAGTATGGTAGTATGATAGTATGATAGTATGGTAGTATGGTAGTATTGTAGTATGATAGTATGGTAGTATTGTAGTATGGTAGTATTGTAGTATGGTAGTATGATAGTATGGTAGTATTGTAGTATGATAGTAGGATAGTAGGATAGTATGATAGTATGGTAGTATTGTAGTAGGATAGTAGGATAGTATGATAGTATGGTAGTATTGTAGTATGATAGTATTGTAGTATGGTAGTATGATAGTATTGTAGTATGATAGTATGGTAGTATTGTAGTAGGGTAGTATTGTCGTATGATAGTATAGTAGCTGTGTATCACATATCCAAATGTGTATAACCGTATTTGTACGTAAACATGTGTGAATATTCAAATGCATGAATGCGTTACAAAATTTGAACCACTAAACCAAATGTTTGAATCGGTAAGTAGATCTGTAGCTGTGCAGGACATAATTGTTACCACTATCTTACAGTAAGTTGGTTAAAAAACCACAAGGTTATTTGTTATCTGGAGATAGCTAATATGTTCCTAACGTTGGCTAACTACAGGAAGGGTATGTGAAGGATAACAAGTTAATCTCTTTGTGGTTCGATGGTCAATTCAATTATCTGCTAATGTAACCACGGGTTGGCCCGCTAACTTTGGTAACATTGATTTATTTCTAACTGTAGGTTTGGTTCATACTTGTAGATTTAGATTTGTCATAAGATGGATGTGTGTAATGGGGAAATGAATGTCCTGGATCACTGAAAGGCCATAAAATCTAAGAACTAATTTAGTTGAAATAGTATGACCATATATGGACAAATGTTTCTGTGCACCCAGAGGTTCTAAGTGGACATAGAACAGACAACATACCTCATCCACATACCAACAGGCCCATCGTACTAGTAGTTATTTATTATGATAATACAATTTAATAGCGGAGTAAAACCTGACCTCAAGTGAACCGGAGGTCAGTCTCAAGAGTGAACACTAAAGCAGAACTTGTGTGTCCATAGTGTTTGTTTTCTCCGGGGTTTGTGCTCCGCCTTAAAGGGGAAGGTTCTTCCAGAGTTCAATTTGGTTTCCAAGGATACTATCTTCTTGTTCCAGCACGGTAAGCCTAACACCATGTGGATAAGGTCTGTTCTATGTCCACTTATCAACGAACCTCTGGGGCACAGACACATGGCCATATATGGAGGTTTCTCGCGGAGCTGTTTTAATGGTGTTCTAGTGATGGCATAAAGGCCAATTCATTTCTTCCCCTTTTATACTAAGAGATCACTTAAAGGAAACATACATTCTTGCAAGTGGCATTAAACAGGTCCAGTCTCAGGATACGCAGTAGCGTTCCAAGTGGTTGTAAACTTAACGTTGATCACTGGATTCAGAAAATGTAAATGAGCAAATATAAATGATATACTTCATACTTTGAAGGTGTGTACAGCATTACGAGCATCCCCACCTGAAGTCAACCAGTTTGTAAGCAAGGCAATGCAACACATGACATTGGCATTGAGTAGATTTACTGTTTATCTTTATTTAATATTTGACTTTCATTCCATAGTTGACCCGTGTTTATTTCAGTGTCCAGTTGGACCATGTTATACTGTACATTTTATTAATACAACTTTGACTTTGATCATCGGTATTTAAGACAATAGTGATACTCAAAAAGATGAGTCTGATAAGCCAGGGACTTAGATAGATATTGGACTTCCTGGAACACTGACTCTTTGAACATTTGACCTTTAACATGCGATCAAGAAATGCAATGGCTTTTCCCTCGTTTTGCCACTGATAGAATTACAGCTGGCGTGGGCCCTCATCTGGGCGTGGGCCCTCATCTGGGCGTGGGCCCTCATCTGGGCAGAACACTTCAACAGGATCAAAAGGTACCCGCTCTAAGAAGCATCATTTATGTCAAGGTGTGTTCATTTCTGTCTCTGTGAAGTCACATGACTACTTTTGGATATAGATGATGATGATGCACAGAGTTCCCACTAGTCCCAAAGCTTGGAGACCAAGGAACCACAGCAGCAGCCAAAAGAAGATGATCACAACTGGCTCCACAATTTTCTCCCCAAAGTACATTTGGCTGAAGCCCGAACGACGCAGGCACTTGTTGAGCATCCCGAACAATGTCCCCATGCGTACACAGTCGTCCTCCTGCGGCCTGCTGGTCGGGTCCTCCACACGGGGCCACTGGGCTGTGGACCCACAAGACGGGGTCCTGGTCCTGGGTTGGGGTCCAGACCGGTCGGGATGGTCCTGATAGAAAGATACAGTCAGGTGGTTACATCTCAAACACAATAGAACGTCTCAGATCACTTTTAGTATTGAACTGACACTTAGTTGAATCTGTTCTGGACCACATCCAGTGTTCTGTAAAAGCGCATTAAAAGGCAGGTAAAGTATACTGGCTAGTGTATTTCTCTGGAGGTAAATATGTTGCAAAATGCTGTGTAAATGATTCACATGTGAGCTGAATTTTAAGTCCAAAAAGTAAATAAGTCAGAAAAACACACGAGCGCTTGTAAAATAGACATAAATCCAATGACAAACTCGCAATCCAACATTTACACGCATTTTCCAGTCCAACTCCAACTTTGATTACAATCAGATCACTCACTGCAACTTCACATGTGCTCTCCCGCATAACAATGAAGTGCAGGTCCAGTTCAATCCAGTGGCAGGACATACAATCATTACAAAACACATTTCTATTTTATCTATATTTACACGCAATGTAGACAGAAAGTAAAGACACATAAATAAACACAAGCCAGTAAATATTCATCTTCTGTGTTCTGATGGGTTCCCCATGCCCCATCTCCCTCCCTCAACTCTCCTTTCACTGCCCTGTAGGCTAGCACCAGGGTCTTGAACTGGATGCAAGCAGCTCAAGGTAGCCAGTGTAGAGACCTGAGTCAGGCAAATGCGTGTTTCCACTTGCGTGTCCGAGGGGGGAAACGACAAGATTAGTTGGGTGTCACAGCATAGCAGTGGTAGGATAAGTCATGGGAGTGGATAACAGAACCAAGGGATGTTGTGTAGAGGGAGAAGAGAAGAGGACCCAGGACCGATCCTTGTGGAACCCCAGTAGTCAGTCTAGCAGCTTGGAGCGACTCTGTCACTGCCAGAAGGGCAGTCTCTGTTGAGTGACCTGCCTTGAAACCGGATTGGTGGGGTCTAAGAGGCAGTTCTGGTGAACGTTTAAGAGGGTTGTTGACCATATCTTCACTGTGCCTGCATGAGCCAGCAGCTGATTCAAGAGTAGCTGTAGCTCATGCCCCATCATGAGGAGCACCGGGGAGCTACCGGGAACGCCTGAAGATAGTGGCCATAATCTTCTGGAAACAGCATGGAGCAGAGCAGGGCCCAAAATACATCCTTTGCAGTGTGACAAAAGTGGCGAGGTTCCGGCTGTCAGAGTGCTGTGGGTTGCAGTGCAGTTAGCCGAGATTCAGCTTAGAAAAAGTGGTGGTGACGTAAAACTGTGTAGTCAGTTCTTCCTCTGTAGGTAAGTGGGTACTTGTCTGTACTTGCATGGTTAACAGCCCTGAGGTCCACGCACACAAGCGGCCCCCTAAACGTGGTCCTAGCTAGCACTGGCTCCCAGCCACATCGTCACAAAGGCTGAGGGGAATAGGGGCTGGATGGCAGGGCGCACGTCAAGGTTGAGAAGGGGCTGCTGGTTGAAAACCGAAAAGCAGCCCAGACCGATGAACAGCGCAGGCCATTGTTGTTGCCATGCAAGCCAACGTTGTGGATGGTTGTGGAGGGCAAGGTGTGCTGTCAGGTGCGCGTGTGAGAGTGGTCATGCAGGCTACCATACCGCAGAACCAGAACCAATGTTTTATGTAAAAAAAATCTGTCACACAAACTGTTTACCCTGTAGCCACAAGGGGGTTCAACCAACTCCTATGGTTCCACAGTAAGACACTCCAACATACCAACACCAAGAGGGAACAGCAGAGCTGCAACAAAAGCTCTTGGGAGCAACATTTCACATGTCATTTAGTGTCCTCTGGTGACCAGAGGACACTAAATGACCACCAGAGGACATTGAGGATATGGTTCACAGGTTGGAAGGGCTTGCAGAAATGGGTTGCAATCACATTCAATTTGCCATCAGACAGTTGACCAGGACTGATCAAGTAGCACAGAGAGCTGCTTCACAAAAGCTGACTTTGAAGAGCACAAGTGTTGAGCCAGGACTTCTATTCATGGTCCTCCCCCATTACCCTTGTGTCTACGTGGCTGGATAACAGGGATTGACAAGTTCCATATCAAGTTACTATCCAATCATAACAGCAGGGAGAAAGCAGCTCTGACAGGGAGCCAGCATAAATACAGGCATTTAAATGGGATAAGTGCATAGGACAGGAGACACATGACGCCTTGTTCTCAAATAGTTACATATTTATTTATATATATATATATATATATATATATATATATTTATTTATATATATATATATATATATATATATATATATATATATATTTATATATATATAACACACAGCTTTTTTTCATTTTGGAATATATTCGTAACAAAAAATTACACCATTTGGGGAACAAATTTAATTAAAATAATTTTATTGAATGTTTTGCAAGAAGTGTTTTGCAGAATTGCAAGCAAAGTGCAATGCAGAACATGTGCGTACTGTTGGGCCTTGGTTGAAGGAATGCTTACAGCAGGTTAAGGGGTCAATGGTTTTGTCTAATCATTCACTATCAGTGTGTAAGCAATGGGTCCAAACTGTAAAGACACTGCACACGCAAGTCAGGCTAGCAGCACCAGGCTGCACTGCTTTTGATTACACACTTTGGTCAAGGGTCACTTTTATTGTAACTAGTATTTTGATTGTTTTTGAGATTCATAATGCAGGAGGGAATGGGGAGTAAGCATTCCATTGTACTTGCAACTGTTGCAAATGGCCAATAAACCTCTTGTATCATTGAGTGATCTGGGCCTGGAGAGTGATGTAACACCAGACTCCACAGCATACCCTCACCCTGCCTCCCATAGGACCCCTGTCTGCTCTTCCATGCATTCCTGAGATGCACACTCTCCCACACGTACAATTATATACTACTTATACTGTACAGAATAAGACACAAATACAAAGGGGTCCTCCACAAACGGGAGGATGATCAACACATTGACTGTGAAAAAACATGAAGAAAAAGGACGTGTGTTTGACGTGTTTCTTGGAATCCTATTTGGAGGCTGATGTCTGGTCTCCTGTGTGGTGACATTAAGTCCCTCCGTTCTACCTCATCAGCTGTGGCTCTGTGTTTGACTCATCATCAAGCTGTTTGACACAACAATGACACAGTTCTCGGTTTGATGTTGTAACAATAACAATTACAAAACACAGGTTCAAGACCACATAGTGTGTTCATGTGAGAGTCAGTGGCGATTTGAGCCCCCTTTTAACTCATCTTTAATAAACTAAATCACTAATCTTTTAGGGGAGCTCAAGCTAATAATTAACTTGAATCTGTTGAAATTGAGTCTCGTATTCGTTTCCCTAAGATTCTTCAGAAGTAATCATTTTCAGGCCTTATTTTTCTAAATGTGGGTCTATGGGAATTGACTTTTCTTCCAAGCCATATGCATGACCCTCCGAGGGCCAAACAGAGGGGTCATGTGTGACTTCGTAGACACAAGGATAAACAAGGACAGAAAACACTGCTGCACATTTTTCTGTTTTACTAATCTTAAATAACTATTTGATTAGAAAGTACAAGCATATATGGGTAAGCAGGCTTGATATGAACAGGGACTTCAATAGAAAAGGATCTATACTCACCAACTCTGTGTTTTCTATGCAATACACTTACTGAACTGCTGGTACTATGGCTGCTACTACTCTGATCTCATACCTACTATCTATAGCTTATTTTATACCTGTTTTTAGTAGTAGTTTTTTAGTAGACTGTTTTTACATTATATTTAAGCACTGTACATTACATATCACCAGGCACTTCACTGGAACATTTACACTCTGGTTAGATGCCAAGTTATTTTAGCTGGACTGTACTTATGCTGTGAAATGAAGATTCAAGAATTTGATTTGCCATTTGAAAATCAAGTACAATAGAACCCTTACTCCCCATTCCCTCCTGCAGGATGAACTTCTAGAACAATACTATAAAAATACTATACACAATACAATAAATGTAACAATACAAAATAAAGAACTTTTTATGTTAATAACATTAACATAAAAACAACAATAAAGTGATTGATGGATGATATGTGTTATGTGTTGATTTGGGCCGTGTGTGTTGATTTGGGCCGTGTGTGTGTGTGTGTGTGTGTGTGTGTGTGTGTGTGTGTGTGTGTGTGTGTGTGTGTGTGTGTGTGTGTGTGTGTGTGTGTGTGTGTGTGTGTGTGTGTGTGTGTGTGTGTGTGTGTGTGTGTGTGTGTGTGTGGGGGGGGGGGGCTGGTTGTGTCACAGAGAGCGTTTAGCTTCTGGGACACTGGTAAGGTCACAGTATGTGATGCAGTTCATCTACAACATTGTGTTCAAATTGCAGCTGAAACGGTGTTAACTTAAGGCATTAGTAGAATCTGGGGTTGTCATATTCTCCACAGAATCTATCATACGGCAAAATCTATCTGACAAGTAAAATTAAAAGTGTCTTTCAGTCCTTGAGGAAAACAAAGCCAGAATATGCTAGGATATAGGATATCTTTACACTAAGTGTGTGCAGTGTGTTGGTCGACAGTAGAATAACACAGGGTAAGGTGCACAAGGTTGGTCAGTAAAAAGGAAAAGGAGAAGAACACCGCTACTGAATCTGAAGCTAAAGGAATAATGTAAAGAAACCGTTGAAGAATGGCAGTGTAACTGGGATGAAGAAAACCCAGGAGGACGCAGATCGAGGGTAGAACATGCTAGAATAAAACACCACTTAATAAACAAACATCAGGACGCGGTGAACAAGTAGGAGCTTGTCATTATTTACTGCCAAAACTGAATCTTAAATAGATTCAAACTGTTATTTGACATTGGGTTGGGGTATTGTTTATTACTATTAGGGTATAAACTATTTTATTATTTGAAAGCAACAGGGCTGACTTTAGAGGTCAATGACCTTTTAAATCAGATAGGTACTTCTGGTCCACACTCCACTCTGGTAGAGGGCGGTGATGCACCTCGACGTGTTACCAACGTCGAGGTGCGCCAATACCAACGAAGAAGAACACCGCCAGTTCAGTTTAACTAGTGTTTTTTTTAAAAGTGCCAGAAGTTTTAACACATGATAACATCATCGATATACGTATGTATTGATATAACGTCATCGATATATACAGTATATTGATACAACGTCATCAATATATATATTGATACAACATCATCGAATATATATATTGATATAACGTCATCGATATATATATTGATATAACGTCATCGATATATATATATTGATATAACGTCATCGATATATATATGGATATAACGTCAGCGATATATATAATGATATAACGTCATCTATATATATATTGATATAACGTCATCGATATATATATGGATATAACGTCAGCGATATATATAATGATATAACGTCATCGATATATATAATGATATAACGTCATCGATATATATAATGATATAACATCATCGATACGTATACCCGTATATATACGGATCTATAAGATCAGAGAATATAAGATCTATAAGATCAGAGAATAGAAGATCAGATAATAGAAGATCTATAAGATCAGAGAATATAAGATCTATAAAATCAGAGAATATAAGATCTATAAGATCAGAGAATATAAGATATATAAGATCAGAGAATAGAAGATCTATAAGATCAGAGAATATAAGATCTATAAGATCAGAGAATATAAGATCTATAAGATCAGAGAATAGAAGATCAGAGAATATAAGATCTATAAGATCAGAGAATATAAGATCTATAAAATCAGAGAATATAAGATCTATCAAATCAGAGAATATAAGATCTATAGGATCAGAGAATATAAGACCTATAGGATCAGAGAATATAAGATCTATAAAATCAGAGAATATAAGATCTATAAGATCAGAGAATAGAAGATCTATAAGATCAGAGAATATAAGATCTATAAGATCAGAGAATATAAGATCTATAAGATCAGAGAATATAAGATCTATAAGATCAGAGAATAGAAGATCTATAAAATCAGAGAATATAAGATCTATAAGATCAGAGAATATAAGATCTATAAGATCAGAGAATATAAGATCTATAAGATCAGAGAATAGAAGATCTATAAAATCAGAGAATATAAGATCAGAGAATATAAGATCTATAAGATCAGAGAATAGAAGATCTATAAAATCAGAGAATATAAGATCTATAAGATCAGAGAATATAAGATCTATCAAGATCAGAGAATATAAGATCTATAAGATCAGAGAATATAAGATCTATAAATCAGAGAATAGAAGATCTATAAGATCAGAGAATAGAAGATCTATAAAGTCAGAGAATATAAGATCTATAAGATCAGAGAATATAAGATCTATAAGATCAGAGAATATAAGATCTATAAACTCTAACCTTCAGGACCTTGTAGATGACACTATGAGTTAGGATCAGCATCCATAGTAAAGTAGTGACTTTAGAGAACCACACGGCCTGTTTACTGTATGAAGATGTACCTGGTTCCGCTGGTCCGGGTCCTGGTTCGC
The DNA here is from genome assembly GCA_027704905.1 of Muraenolepis orangiensis. Taxonomy (NCBI): domain Eukaryota; kingdom Metazoa; phylum Chordata; class Actinopteri; order Gadiformes; family Muraenolepididae; genus Muraenolepis; species Muraenolepis orangiensis. The sequence goes on from CM051016.1 coordinate 2,763,168, forward strand.
TGGTCCGGTCCTGGTACCGGCGGTCCGGGTCCTGGTTCCGCTGGTCCGGGTCTCGTACCGGCGGTCCGGGTCCTGGTTCCGCTGGTCCGGGTCTTGATACCGGCGGTTACGGGTCCTGGTACCGCTGGTCCGGGTCCTGGTACCGGCGGTCACCCTCCGACACTCGGCCTTCGGACTCGGGCCGATGGACACACCGCTGGTTGACTGGAGGTGGAGAGGCTGACATGCTTTCTACTGGAGGTCGAGAGGCTGACATGGGTCGGGTTAGAGGCTGACATGGGTCGGGTTAGAGGCTAGCACGGGTCGGGTTAGAGGCTGACACGAGTCGGGTTAGAGGCTGACACGAGTCGGGTTAGAGGCGGACACGGGTCGGGTTAGAGGCGACACATGGGTCGGGTTAGAGGCTGACACGAGTCGGGTTAGAGGCTGACATGGGTCGGGTTAGAGGCTGACACGGGTCGGGTTAGATCCAGGAGAAGCAGAACCGTCCTCTGTGTGTATGATTACACCAAACCGAAAGCAGCGACGAGCCGCCCGTTTCCTCTTCCTCTTCCTGTTCCGCACCACGTGGGGAGGAGGAGGAGGAGCGTCACCGGAGGCTGGGCGACTTGAGGAACATCTTTAGAGGAACACAGCTTCATCTAGCGGGTTAACTAGTCCTACTAGTCCCTATCCCTGGTTTATGTAGGCTGCTAGCCTCCCTCGGTCTCCATGCCGGTCCTCGGTGTGTAGTTGTGAGATGGTCAGGTCCCTTCCATGTCTCCTGTGGTTCTGATGGACCACATGTTGACCTGCAGCTAGCCTGTTGAAGGGCCCACTGCCGTTTAGCACACAAGGAACTATCCAGCAGCCACATCTAATAGTAATAATAATAATAATAAGTCATTTCAAAATTTTCTTGTCATTACATTTTCTTCTTGTTTGCTGTGTGAAGGTGATGCTGTGACGCCACTGGCTACCTGATACCAACTCTAACCCAACTCTAACCCAACTCTAACCCAACAATCAGCCTCCTCAACGGCCCTCCTCAAGACAAACATCACTTTATATCACTACAGTTACTGCTCTGTACTGCACTGGACTCACGATGCTGCACTACTGCACTTTAAAAGCTTTTTAAATGCTCTCTGCAAATTTCAGCACATGTATATATCATCAATCAGTCATTTTATTCTTATTTTCATTGTGTATAGTATTTGTATTTATATGTATATTTGATAGTATAGTGTTGGGAGTGGGGAGTAAGCGTTCGGCGGCGAGGTGTGCGAGGATGAGTGGTGATAGTAGAGACCCAAAGTTCACTTTAACAACTGTATCATGCTTTCTCTAAAGCCTCTCAGTGATGTCAGTAACATTCTTTAGCCTCTTTCAGCAGTTTGTTCAATTCAGTTTTTCGCACAATCTTTTTGTTTTTCAGTGTGTTGTAGAATACAGTTAATTTAGGATTTTACAGTGTGGTTTGTACTTTGGTTATACATATATATATACACAGTGTGCGAACTATACCACGGTCTCCGGGGGAGCCGGGATTTTTTTTTTTGCGGGGGGGGGGGGGGGGGGGGGGTAAATGCTGATCCGTGCATTAATAGCAACAGTACAGACATAGGCCTATTATAAAGAGAACATCTGTTGGTGCCACAGGTCTACATTTACATGAAACGTCCCGATGGATCATGGTCATGTCAACAGATCGAGCATGTATGGGCTACGCAAACTTCAATCAACTTGATAATAAATAATCCACGGACCACCAATGTAACGTTTGACTGTTTAATTAAATCAACTTAAGATGACTCAAAAACGGGCTATAGCCTATTATGGCTGTAGCCTACACAGAGCCGAACACACGCGATAAGAGCAGCCAGCGGCACCAACCATGAACAATATTAATATTAATAATACAGCTATAGCACAACACAACCCTCTCGCTGCCTGGAGAGACGCCACACACACAACGATGCACATAGCACTCATCATATCAGTATTTTAGAGAGCTCCCCCCAAATTTCACAAACCATGTTCCCAGGGGAGCTCATGTCACCACTAGGGGAGCTATAGCTCCCCCTGCTCCCCTCCAGTTCGCACCCTGTATATACATATTCATCTGGTCTGATATTACTCTGTGTCACGGTTACGGTGGTTGGCAGGGGGCGTGGCCAAGGCGCGGGCTTTGGCGGCACACACACACACACACACACACACACACTAGTGATGGGAATTCCGGCTCTTTTGAGTGAGCCGGCTCATTTGGCTCGGCTCACCAAGAAGAGCCGGCTCTTTAGGCTCTCAAACGGCTCTTCTATTTTACCACATATACCTTTTATAATTCAATCAAATGTTGCCCTATTTTGACTAATTATTTATATGTGTACACATATATCACTTAAATTATTCAATACATCCTTTGTACTGAAGTATTCAAAAGTAAAAATTAAATTTTAATATAAATGATTTGCTGTGGCCAATTGTTTTCATTGCATTTCCAGACCCTTGTACCTCTGATACCACCCAATGAATGACCTGACCTGCTTGTAGAACCAGGCTACACACAGCAGATAGCAACACCTAGAACAACTTAAGCATAGACATTTAAAAAAGGACAGCTACTGTATTTTTGTATATTTGACATTAGTATTTAAACAAAAAGCCCTAACAAAACAGCAGGGCTCTATTTCAGTATAAAAAAAAGTGCCTGTGGAGGTGGTTTGTGGCAGTGTGCGAACTATACCACGGTCTCCGGGGGAGCCGGGATTTTTTTTTTTTTTGCGGGGGGGGCATGATCCGTGCATTAATAGCGACAGCACAGACATAGGCCTATTATAAAGAGAACATCTGTTGCACACGGGGTGGTGCCACAGGTCTACATTTACATGAAACGTCCCGATGGATCATGGTCATGTCAACAGATTTCCCGAGCATGTATGGGCTACGCAAACTTCAATCAACTTGATAATAAATAATCCACGGACCACCAATGTAACGTTTGACTGTTTAATTATATCAACTTAAAATGACTCAAAAACAGGCTACATCGTTTCACATGGGCTATAGCCTATTATGGCTGTAGCCCACACAGAGCCGAACACACGCGATAAGAGCAGCCAGCGGCACCAACCATGAACAATATTAATATTAATAATACAGCTATAGCACAACACAACCCTCTCACTGCCTGGAGAGACGCGACGCCACACAACACAACACAACGATGCACATAGCCCTTCTCTCGTGTCGCCTGCTTGCACGCTGCCCGCAGCTACACCGGTGGGTGGAGCTGCGGGCAGCGTGCAAGCAGGCGACACTTTTTTCATGAATCATAAACTCTAAATATAATTTTATTTCACTTATTTTACACCTTTGGAAAAAAATGGAATTTATTTGGTCATCATATCAGTATTTTAGAGAGCTCATGTCACCACTAGGGTGCGAACTAGGGTGCGAACTGGAGGGGAGCAGGGGGAGCTATACCCCCTGCTCCCCTCCAGTTCGCACCCTGGTTTGTGGAGCTGCTCTATATGAGAGCTTCATGTTGCAAATTCTGCATTCTGCCTTTGTGTTTGCACAATTGTTAAAATGCAGCCAAGTGCTGCTTCTTTTCCTACTTTCACTCATCTTATATGCGCGACGCAAACCCCGTGTGTTCTCCTCGCCCTCTGTTAGCAACCAGCACTGTAGTGATGTGTCGGTCGCGCTCTTTTTAGTGAACGACGGGAGCCGGCTCACACCCGCGAACGAGCCGTTATTTATTTGTTTACGTTTGCTCCGCGTACATGCAGTGACTGAATGCTGTGCATCACGTGAGGATCAGTGGCGTTGCGCAATATTTGGGGGCTCCCCGCAGGTCGACCATGGGGCCCCGCCCCCTCCTCTAAATCAATAATAGAGTGACATGGGATAGACATCGCGGCCACTTTTTTAAATGTTTATTTTTTCAGGCATCTTTTGTAAACAGTATAGGTCAGTAGGAACTCATGTGTACACTGTGGTACGGTGTTGTCGCGATCGTGAAGTCCAACGGGGGGGGGGGTGTTGTCGCGATCGTGAAGTCCAACGGGGGGGGGGGTGTTGTCGCGAGTCCAACGGGGGGGGGCTGCAGTGTACTAGGCATATGTGTACTCGGAAAAGCATATTATGTTGCGCAAATTATTTTAAAATCATATTTTACACATATTTCTGGGTGCATTCCATATTTTAAACACACACATATTGACAATTTATATATATTTTTTATTATTTTTTATTTTTTTATATTTTGTTTGTGCGTGTGGTTTAGGGGGGGCGGCGCCCCATCGCCCCCTATGGGCCAGCCGCCACTGCTGATAGCTGAACAGAGGGAGGGGTGACACTTCACACGGTGAAGTGTCAGTTTGCGTCGCGCAAATAAGATGAGTGAAAGTAGGAAAAGAAGCAGCATTTGGCTGCATTTTAACAATTGTGCAAACACAAAAGGAGAATGCAGAATTTGCAACATGACATGCACAGTTCTCAAGTGTCTGTGGAGGTGGTTTGTGGACCCTGCTCTATATGAGAGCAGGGTCCACAAACCACCTCCACAGGCACTTGAGAACTGTGCATCCAACAGTTCAGTTGGAAGAAAAAAGGCAGACTACCTGCTTCTGCCAGTGGTCTACTCCACCTGTTGCTGCTGCAGCTACAGGATCTACCCCCCATGCGTCAGGTACCCAAACACCAACAGCTACACAGACCTCAATAAGACAATGTATATGCAATGAATGGCAAAGGCAATGAATGACCCCAGCTAGACAGAACATAGTGGATGAAGAATTGGCCAAAATGATTGCAAGTGATTTCCAACCATTTTCCATTGTGGAGGACAAGGGATTCCGAAGCTTCACACAGGCTCTCAATCCAATGTATGTTCCTCCAAGCAGGAAAACACTCTCAAAAAATCATTCCGAGACTGTATGATAGAGAACGTGCTTCACTGCAGGCCAGGGTTAAGGAAGCTACTGCAGTTTTCCTACCACTGATTGCTGGACATCAAGAACCACCACCTCTTTCATGTAAATAAAAGGTATATGTGGTAAAATAGAAGAGCCGTTTGGGAGCCGAAAGAGCCGGCTCTTCTTGGTGAGCCGAGCCAAATGAGCCGGCTCACTCAAAAGAGCCGGAATTCCCATCACTACAGCACTGAGCACGCGCGCCCCTCCTCCTTATCTATCCTCACGTGATGCACAGCATGCGCGTGACATTCAGTCACTGCATGTACGCGGAGCACCCGTAACAAATCAATAACGGCTCGTTCGCGGGTGCGAGCCGGCTCCCGTCGTTCACTAAAAATGTTCGCGACCGACACATCACTAACACACACACCTGTCGGCCGATAGTGATTAGGTTACCCCCCTCACCTGGGGGGGTATATGTACCCTGGCGTCCCGTTACTTCGGGGCTAGGTCGTACTACGTGGTACTCTGGACGGTATCCAGACCCCTGGCCTGTCCCCGATCACTCTTTGGTTGTACTTCCATTAATACAGCTCCACGTTATCGCTTCATTGTGTCTTTGGTCTGCGTTCTGGGTCCCACCAACACAACCCCTTGTGACACACTGTAAATAAATAATATTAATTGACAAGACAAAAACATAGACAACAATAGAGGATCTAGACTATGTCCCCTGCAGTTAAACTCTACCCTAGCATTGTTAGCCTTGGTTCATGTTGTTTTGTGGTTGCAACAAAAGAGAACCTTTTCGTAGATTGAGTGAAATAGCGCCGAGGGCTCATTTGGTCAGCTTTGTCTCTAAGAGACCTTGTGATTTGTCAATCAAAAAGGCAATGGGTATTGTCGTATATATCATGGAACCATGCAGTTAAAGTTACAATATAAGTACATACTCTCAGCAATTGAAGTACAACATTTACATGTATTGTATAATATATTGTATTGTATCATGAGAGAAATCTGTACTCGTCAGAGACGTCCATGTCCACCTCCTCCGCTTCCTGAGGGTTCTCGCTCTCATCCGAGGAAGGCCCCTCCCCGTCCTCCTCGGAGGTGTCTGACACCCCGAGGAACGGAATCTCTGTGGTGGTGCCGGCTGCCGAAGCGGTTGACCTGGCTGGCTGGTCGGGGTGGCGTTGATGGAAACGCCTAATGAGGTCCTTGTCTAAAATATGCCGGGCTGGAACCCACAACCTCTCCTCCGGGCCGTACCCCCTCCAATCGACCAGGTACTGGAGGCCCCTCCCACCACGCCGGGAACGCAGTAGGCGGCGGACGGAGTAAACCGGGCCGCCATCGATGACTCTGGGTGGCGGTGGAGCAGCCGGGACCAGCGGACTCACCCTAGCTGGCTTGACCCTGGACACATGGAAGGTTGGGTGAATCCGCATAGACCGGGGCAGCTTAAGCCTAACTGCCACCGGGTTGACGACCTTCAGGACCTCGAAAGGGCCAATAAATATAGGCGCCAACTTGTTGGACTCCACCTGCAATGGTATGTCCCGAGTGGACAGCCATACCTTCTGGCCTACCTGGTAGTCAGGGCCCTCGGAACGACAGCGGTTGGCAGTTGAGGCGTACCGGTTGGCCGAGTGGAGGAGCGAAGCTCTGGCTTGGGTCCAGGTCCGACGACAGCGACGGATGAAGGCCTGGACAGACGGGCAGGGACCTCCTTCTCCAGGGCTGGGAATAGCGGAGGCTGGAATCCATAAGCACACTGGAAAGGGGATAGTCCAGTGGCCGAGCTGACCAGCGTGTTGTGGGCATACTCTACCCACAGGAGTTGTTTTGACCAGGAGGAGGGGTGCTTGGCGACGGTGCACCGCAGCGCTGTCTCCATCTCCTGGTTCTTCCGCTCTGTCTGCTCATTGGACTGGGGGTGGAACCCGGACGACAGGCTGACGGTGGCCCCGATCAGTGAGCAGGACTCCCTCCAAAACACAGACGTGAACTGGGGCCCCCGATCGGAGACCACGTCGGTGGCGAGACCATGTAGCCGGAAGACATGACTCAAGACCAGTTCAGCCGTCTCCTTGGCCGAGGAGTTTGGGCAGGGGAATGAAGTGGGCCATCTTGCTGAACCGATCCACCACCGTCAGGATGGCGGTGTGTCCGTTGGACAGTGGCAGACCGGCAACGAAGTCCAGGGATATGTGGGACCAGGGACGATGGAGCACAGGCAAAGACTGCAGGAGACCTGCAGGAGCCTGATGAGAGGGCTTGTGCTGGTTGCAAACCGGACAGGCATTGACAAACTCCCGAGTGTCCTCCTCCATGGTGGTCCACCAGAACCTCTGCTGCAGGACCCCCTTGGTGCGTTGAATCCCGGGGTGGCAGGAGAGCCGGGAGTTGTGGGCCCAAATGAGGACATCAGACCTCAACGGCTGGGGAACAAACAGACGATTAGAAGGGCAGGTGCTCGGACCGGGCTGGCCCACCGGGGCGGCCTTGAACCTCTCCTCTATCTCCCAGACAAGAGGGGCCATCAACCGCGGAGCAGGTATGATGGTGTCAGGACCCTCGGCGAGCTCCCCCCCTCCACAAACTGACGTGACAGAGCGTCGGCCTTGACGTTACGGGACCCGGGACGGTAGGCGAGGGAGAAATTGAACCTTGTAAAAAAAAGGGACCACCTGGCCTGTCCGGAGTTCAGCCTTCTGGCAGACTAGATGTACTCCAGGTTCTTGTGGTCATTCCAAACCAGGAAGGGCAACTTGGTCCCTTCAAGCCAGTGGCGCCATTCCTCCAAGGACAATTTCACCGCTAAGAGCTCCCGATTCCCATGTCGTCATTTCTCTCCGCCGGTGTTAGTCGCCGAGAGAAAAACGCACAAGGGTGGAGCTTCTGGTCGTCGGCAGACAGGATGGCCCCTACCCCCACGTCGGAGGCGTCCACCTCCACCACAAACGGTCTCTCAGGATCCGGGACTAGGAGGATGGGAGCGGAGGTAAACCGTGGAGTCCTTGGAAGGCTTCCTCCGCCGAGGAAGACCACTGGAACAGACCTGGTGGAGGTGAGGGCCGAGAGCGGAGCAGCTACTGTGCTGTAGCCGCGGATGAACCTCCGATAGAAGTTAGCAAACCCGAGGAAGCGTTGCAGCTGCTTGCGGGACTCAGGAGCAGGCCAGGATGTAACCGCGGAAACCTTGGTTGGGTCCATCTGCATGGTCCCTTGTCCCACAATATACCCCAGGAACGAGACAGAGGAGGAATGGAACTCTCACTTCTCAGTCTTCACAAAAAGGGAGTTCTCGAGGAGGCGCTGGAGGACTGCCTGGACGTGGTGTACATGCTCCTTCCTGTTCTTTGAAAAAATAAGGATGTCGTCCAGGTAAACGAACACATGCTTGTCGAGCATGTCCCTCAACACGTCGTTAACCAACGCCTGGAACACTGCCGGGGCGTTGGTAAGACCAAACGGCATCACCAGATATTCGTAATGGCCGGTGGACATGTTGAAGGCTGTCTTTCACTCATCCCTCTCCCGAATACGGACCAAGTGGTAGGCGTTCCGCAGATCCAGCTTTGTGTAGATCACGGCTCCCTGTAGCAACTCAAAGGCGGATGATATCAGTGGGAGGGGGTAACGGTTCTTAATTGTGATGTCATTAAGGCCCCTGTAGTCTATGCAGGGCCTTAATGACTTGTCCTTCTTCTCCACAAAGAAGAACCCCGCTCCAGCCGGTGAAGACGAGGGACGGATAATTCCGGCCGCCAGAGAGTCGCTGATGTATGCCTCCATGGCCTCTCTCTCAGGTGTCGACAGGGAATACAGGCGGCCCTTCGGGGCGACGTACCAGGGTGGAGGTCAATGGCACAATCGTAAGGGCGGTGAGGGGGTAAAGACGTTGCCTTGGCCTTGCTGAACGCCTCCCGAAAATCGTGGTACTCCACCGGTACCCCGGCCAGGTCCGGAGCAGGTGAGGAACAAAAATAGCGCTGGGCGCGCGGCTTGCTTTTTTACCTGATGGCAGGAGGGACTCCACCCCACAATGGCTCCTGAGGCCCAGTCGATGTGAGGGTTATGGCGGCGGAACCAGGGGTAGCCCAGGATCAGGGGGAGCTGAGGGGGCCGCAGGATGTAGAACTGGATAGTTTCATGGTGGTTCCCAGATAAGAGCATGCGGACCGGCGTGGTCTGATGGGAGATGGTCCCCAGAAGATGGCCATCCAGGGCATTTGCCGGAACGGGACAGGGTAGGGGAACGTGACCGATGCCCAACTGCAGCGTGAGGTTCTCATCAATGATGTTGACATCGGCACCAGAGTCAATGAATGTCGCGATGGTGTGGGAACCATCAGCTAACAGCAGTCGGGCATGGCACAAGGGTCTCTGATTGGGGAACAGTCGGGAGGTTTGGCTCACCCGTAAATTCCCCATTACTGGTGAGCTCTGCCCCTTTAACGAGCATCGAGCAACGAAATGACCTGACCCCCCACAGAACATACACAAGTTACCGCGGCGGCAGTGCTCCCGCTCCTCCGAGGTGAGGCTGGTGCGGCCCACCTGCATGGGGCCCACCTGCCACCTCCCGGTGTGGTCCCGCAGGTGTCCGGGACATCTCAGATGGCGCTCTCTGACGCGTCGCTGAGCGGTGACTGGGCCCCGACTGTCGTCGCTCCTGTCTCCGGGCCAGCACGCGTTGATCCACCCGTGACGCCAACTCGATGAGTCCGTCAAGCGACGCGGGTAAATCAAACGGAACCAACTCGTCCTTGACGTAGTCGGCCAGACCCGTGAGAAAAACGTCACATTGCGCGGCCGCGTTCCAGTCGCTCAGACGAGCTCGGGTTCGGAAGTCTATGGCGTACTCTATGACCGGACGGGTACCCTGACTCAATTTAGAAAGTCCCCCTGAGGAGTCAGGGCCCAGAGAAACTGTTACGAATACCTTCCGTAGCTCCGCGGAAAAATCCCGGAAAGACGCACAAGCCGGCGTCTGTCGCTCCCACTCAGCTGTTCCCCACAGCCGCGCTCTACCGGTCAGGTGGTTGACGGTAAATGCCACCCTCGCAGCCTCGGAGGCGAAGGTGTGCGGCTGCAGGGCGAACAGGATGGAACAGTTGGTGATGAAGGGGTTACAACTCCGCCCATGAGGGGGCGGGGCCTGTGGAACGACCTTCCTCATAATTTAATGGAACCACAGACCCTGGACTCTTTAACACTAAAAACCTTTTGATTTAGGAAGGCCTGTTTATGTTAATATTAGTGCTCAGTATTGTTAGTCATTTTATTGTGTGTGTTTGCTATGTGTTTAACTTTGTAGCACTCTGAGATTGCAATATAAATAAAATGCATTATTATTATTATTATTATTATTATTATTATTATTATCATTGTGTAATTATTTTTCGATATAGAAAAGTAACTTCTTAGGGTCAGACTGGGTTTGCGTTTGAATGAGTGTTTTGTGGATAGTTATTAAGAAAATATGTGAAAATACAGTAATAACAATACGATTGTAGCAATTTTAAAGTGTAATTGATTGTGCTGTAGACCAAGGCGGACAAGTTCGATTCCACCTGTTAGCTTAAGAGAGCGTGTGCTTGAACGCTGAACGAGAGGTTTTAGTTGTATTTTGTAATTTGGTTGTATTGCACAACCAATGCCTTTATTTAGTTGTAAACGTAATTGTGTAGTGTGTAGAGTGACAACCTTAAAAGTGCTCACGACTCATTAAGAGGGCCTGCATATATAGATATCTGTCAACTTCCTTCAAAAGTCAGGGGGCGGGTTAAGGCTTCTGATTGGATGATCAGCAGACCCAGCTCTCTTAGAACCTGAATGAACCAGAATGTGAATGTCCATCAGCGTCTCTGCTTTAATCAGTCTCTCCCACTGCAGCAAGACGTCAGCAGGCTGGGTCCCATCCGTTACTTTCTGCATATTAACTGAATATTCAGAGGCAAGGAGGAACAGTTCCGAGTGTACACATGTTATATAGACTTTTTTACCCTTTGATTTTTTTTCTTCCAATAAATCGACAATTTAATCACTGAATATACAATCTTATTATATGTATAATGCGTGCTTTCAGTTAAGACAAAATAAAAGCAGTTAGTCCGAATGACCGACAGGTGGCAGAAGAACCGCGGCTGCCTTGCGTTTGGTCCACAGCTGAAGATCCACACCGCGTGCAGTCTTCAATTAGGCAAAAGCAGTAGATTCAAGTTCAACAACTAATCAGAGGCTTTAACTATCCACCAATCAGAGGCTTGAACTAACCACCAATCAGAGGCTTGAACTAACCACCAATCAGAGGCTTTAACTAACCACCAATCAGAGGCTTTAACTAACCACCAATCAGAGGCTTGAACTAACCACCAATCAGAGGCTTTAACTAACCACCAATCAGAGGCTTGAACTAACCACCAATCAGAGGCTTTAACTAACCACCAATCAGAGGCTTTAACTAACCACCAATCAGAGGCTTGAACTAACCACCAATCAGAGGCTTGAACTAACCACCAATCAGAGGCTTGAACTAACCACCAATCAGAGGCTTGAACTAACCACCAATCAGAGGCTTTAACTAACCACCAATCAGAGGCTTGAACTAACCACCAATCAGAGGCTTTAACTAACCACCAATCAGAGGCTTTAACTAACCACCAATCAGAGGCTTGAACTAACCACCAATCAGAGGCTTGAACTAACCACCAATCAGAGGCTTGAACTAACCACCAATCAGAGGCTTGAACTAACCACCAATCAGAGGCTTGAACTAACCACCAATCAGAGGCTTGAACTAACCACCAATCAGAGGCTTTAACCCACCCCTTGACTTTTGATGGATGAAGGTGACACATTTATTTATTGCACCATGGATAAATAGAATAGTATATGTACATAAACAAATTGATGAAGAGATAAATAAATATGTAAATACATGAAACAGCATAAGTGTGATGATACAAGCCAAGTCCAAACAGACTGAACACACTGCCACCCCTAATATTGAGGTCCACACAGGTTGGTCAGTCTCTCCCAGGCTCTGTTCTGTGTAGGCAGCAAACAGGAGGAACACTGGGACATAGAGTGTTCCTCCAAAGGAACCACAAGGTCCTGCAGGGCGGAACTCTAATCCACTAGGATTGTGACTAATTATTTGCTATTTGTTATTTGTAACTTCATTCAATAAGCTTTGTTAATATGGATAGCCACAATTTATATTTACCATTGTAGGTTTAAGAATCAGTACGTATGTTGTCATTTCTAGTAATGCACCATTCAGCTTTTGTTGCAGAGGTTATTATGCTGAGGATACATGAGGAGTCCCACACACAGTCTCACATTGAGGGTCATTTAGGGTTTGACACAACCAACGGTTTAGTGTGAGAAAGATGATAGTGCTGTGTGCTGTGTGTACAGAGTGGGGAGAAACCCCAGCTCAGCCCAGCTGTGTGTCTCATATATCCTTGTCCTCCCATTGAGATTCCCTGAGAGCCTGACTCCATGATCATGTGCTGGTGGACAGACTCCTCCGCTCCTCGTCATGACAGCTTGAGGACGGTTCTTCTGGATGGGAATCGTGAGTAGGAAACATTCCTTATTTCCTCGTCAACGTGCCTACAAGTGGTAGGCCTAACTTCTCAAATCTTGGTTACATGGTATTCTGTGTTATGGTATTTGTCAGTTTGTACGTTCCTTTCATGTATTTTATGGGAATTCAAGTAGTAAATCATTTCACAGACTTCCTCATTTCATTTCACTTCCTCATGTAGTATCATTTCTACTCGGTGGAATAATAATCTTTCTCAGAGGTCCGGATACTAAGGTCAAGGTGTTTATTGAACAAAGCATCAAATTAATCAGTTGCAGCGAGATGGAGCCTGCCGTGCCAATTCGCAGAACTGGCCATGCGCTCCTTTACCAAACATTATATAGACAATAGCATCATAGAACATCCACTACTCCTAGTGGTCAAAGTAACAAACAGCAACTTAATACTATTGGTCTGAGAGGTACAACCAGTATCCACTACTATGGTTGGTCACGGTGTCTTCATCGGTGTCTTCATCGTCACGTCACAAGTTTATGGCTCAAACCCCCAAGGGGGTCGTATTTGGCTTGCACAACACTTCACGGCACTACTCCCTACGTTAGAGCTCATGTTACATCCGTAGGATACCGTTGAAAACCCCCTAAAGGCACCATTATAAGGGCCTGAAGGCACACCAACACATAACACATCTGGAACTGCTTAACACATCTCTATGTCCTAGTGGGCCTTGGGGTCCACCAGCAGATTATGCTGTAGCCATCCACTGCAATGAGTGAATGAATGCTGCACACAGACACCAAAGGCAGATAGTGATATTTATAGCGATAAATATCACACAGACAGGGATAGGCAGAGACGTAGTCGGAGACAGGCAGGTGATCAGAACCGGGGCTGGGTAGACGAACCAGGCAGGGACAGGCAAAGGCATAGTAAGGGACAGGCGGTAGATCAGGAACCAGGCAGGGCGGGCAGGTCCAGGGCAGGCAGGGTCGGCAACGGGAATCAATCCGGGTACGCTGGTCTGTGTCATCAGGAACAATCTGGCAAAGTATGAGTGTGCGGGGTAGACTTAAAGGTAGGGGAGGTGATGGTCTTTTGAAACACTTATTATTAACACATATTCCATGAAATGCTCTTAACATCCCGATAGCGATGAATAAATTAAATGCTTTGACAACAAATATAAACTCTAATGTAATCTGTGGAAGACGCGGCGCCGTAAAAAGCAACTCCACTAATTTGACTCGGACCGCATTGAATAAGCCGCTGGTCTACCTGCTTGTCAACCTTGATATGTCGTGATTGCTCCTCTCCTCAGTCTGAAGGAAGGGGGTCTGAAGGAAGGGGCTGATACTTTTTCGGTTGTTTACTTTCAAAATCTATCTTACACTAGCTGGTTTCTCCAAAAGCGCCTACCATACCTTTAAATAGGCCGGTTAATTATCATGCGCTGCTGGTGTGGGGGAATGAAAATGCGGGTTGACGCTGTGGAGGCAGGGTGAATAGCCATTGTGACAACCTGTATGATAGTCATGTACATTTTAACTGTACTTACTATATATATCTATATCTATATCTATATATATAACTGTATATATATTAATATTCAACTGTTGATATAACTGCATACCCCTGCTCACTACTTGCTGCATATACATTTATATATATTTATCTTGTTGATACAACTACATACCCCTGCTCACTACCTGTTGATACTTCTATACTTACCTGTATATATACACCTATACTTCTGCACATACAAACATACACACATACATACACTAAGTTATTTTATACTTGCTTTTATACCTAGTAGACTGTTTTTACATCCTATTTAACCACTGTACATTATATATTACCATGCACTTTACTGCAATGTTTGTACTCTGGTTCGATTATGAATTATTTTAGCTGTACAGTACTTTTGCTGTGCAATGACAATACATTTGAATCTAATCTAATCTAATCTAATCTAATCTAATCTAATCTAATCTAATCTAATCTTTACAATCCACTTGTTCCTGGTGTCCTGAGTGTTTGGAAACTGCTAGAATGCTAAATGTTTTCTGTTGGAGTTGGAACAGAAAGGGAGAGACATGACTGGCCACCATTGCTGATTAAGCTGTTTTATTGCATTCTAGTCGACAACCGAGAAGAAACAACAAAGGCTTACAAGGTACCTTGCCTGAGCTATTCATTTTGACACATCAATATGTATTTAGACAATACAAAGGTTATTCAATTCTGCACAGTTGCTTTTTTAATTTTATTTCATAAAAAATATATTTGACTCATGGCAATACTATACATGCATTGTTAAATAATTACATGTATATATTTAAAAACAGAATAAAAATGTACTTAATTGATATGTCATAATTTATGACTATTTTGAAGCTTCAGAATCTATTGAGTACCTATATCTGTCGTACCCTGTGAATTTATTTCATGTTTTAATTGTATTTGATGCTATGAACGACTAAATATGTATGGTTGTTGGCGTGTCATCGTTCCTGTGTCATATTGACTGACCTCAAACCTCCCTTCTATCATCTCAAAAACGAGGCTTGTTCATTCCTTTATCTCTTCTAGGCTAGACTACTGATATGCAATTGTCATTGGGATCCCTGAAAAGAGCATCCAGAAGTCGCAGTACATTCCAAATAGTGCTGCCAGGATCCTGATGAACATTCCTAAACATGAGCACATAACACCCACTCTGTTTCCATTCCACTAGCTTCCATTGCACTGCTTTCATTCAGGATTGACTACACAATCCTGTTACTTACACACAAATGCATAAATGTTTATGCACCTTCCTATCTAAAGAAGTCCTTACTCCTCAAACCGCCACCCCCACCCTCAGGTCTGCCAACAGCTCCTCAGGGCCCCAGTACTAAGCTCCGCCCATGAGGGGGCGGGGCCTGTGGAACGACCTTCCCCATCATTTAATGGAACCACAGACCCTGGACTCTTTAACACTAAAAACCTTTTGATTTAGGAAGGCCTTTTTATGTTAATATTAGTGCTCAGTATTGTTAGTCATTTTATTGTGTGTGTTTGCGATGTGTTTAACTTTGTAGCACTCTGAGATTGCAATATAAATAAAATGCATTATTATTATTATTATCATTGTGTAATTATTTTTCGATATAGAAAAGTAACTTCTTAGGGTCAGACTGGGTTTGCGTTTGAATGAGTGTTTTGTGGATAGTTATTAAGAAAATATGTGAAAATACAGTAATAACAATACGATTGTAGCAATTTTAAAGTGTAATTGATTGTGCTGTAGACCAAGGCGGACAAGTTCGATTCCACCTGTTAGCTTAAGAGAGCGTGTGCTTGAACGCTGAACGAGAGGTTTTAGTTGTATTTTGTAATTTGGTTGTATTGCACAACCAATGCATTTATTTAGTTGTAAACGTAATTGTGTAGTGTGTAGAGTGACAACCTTAAAAGTGCTCACGACTCATTAAGAGGGCCAAAACTAAATATATTATACATAAATACATAATAATCTAATTAAATTCTTAAATAAAATAATACTTATCTGAGTATAATAATAAATGCTAGCTATATATATATATAGATATCTGTCAACTTCCTTCAAAAGTCAGGGGGCGGGTTAAGGCTTCTGATTGGATGATCAGCAGACCCAGCTCTCTTAGAACCTGAATGAACCAGAATGTGAATGTCCATCAGCGTCTCTGCTTTAATCAGTCTCTCCCACTGCAGCAAGACGTCAAGCAGGCTGGGTCCCATCCGTTACTTTCTGCATATTAACTGAATATTCAGAGGCAAGGAGGAACAGTTCCGAGTGTACACATGTTATATTGACTTTTTTACCCTTTGATTTTTTTTCTTCCAATAAATCGACAATTTAATCACTGAATATACAATCTTATTATATGTATAATGCGTGCTTTCAGTTAAGACAAAATAAAAGCAGTTAGTCCGAATGACCGACAGGTGGCAGAAGAACCGCGGCTGCCTTGCGTTTGGTCCACAGCTGAAGATCCACACCGCGTGCAGTCTTCAATTAGGCAAAACAGTAGATTCAAGTTCAACAACTAATCAGAGGCTTTAACTAACCACCAATCAGAGGCTTGAACTAACCACCAATCAGAGGCTTGAACTAACCACCAATCAGAGGCTTTAACTAACCACCAATCAGAGGCTTGAACTAACCACCAATCAGAGGCTTTAACTAACCACCAATCAGAGGCTTTAACTAACCACCAATCAGAGGCTTTAACTAACCACCAATCAGAGGCTTTAACCCACCCCTTGACTTTTGATGGATGAAGGTGACACATTTATTTATTGCACCATGGATAAATAGAATAGTATATGTACATAAACAAATTGATAAATAAATATGTAAATACATGAAACAGGATAAGTGTGATGATACAAGCCATGTCCAAACAGACTGAACACACTGCCACCCCTAATATTGAGGTACACACAGGTTGGTCAGTCTCTCCCAGGCTCTGTTCTGTGTAGGCAGCACACAGGAGGAACACTGGGACATAGAGTGTTCCTCCAAAGGAACCACAAGGTCCTGCAGGGCGGAACTCTAATCCACTAGGATCGTGACTAATTATTTGCTATTTGTTATTTGTAACTTCATTCAATAAGCTTTGTTAATATGGATAGCCACAATTTATATTTACCATTGTAGGTTTAAGAATCAGTACGTATGTTGTCATTTCTAGTAATGCACCATTCAGCTTTTGTTGCAGAGGTTATTATGCTGAGGATACATGAGGAGTCCCACACACAGTCTCACATTGAGGGTAATTTAGGGTTTGACACAACCAACGGTTTAGTGTGAGAAAGATGATAGTGCTGTGTGCTGTGTGTACAGAGTGGGGAGAAACCCCAGCTCAGCCCAGCTGTGTGTCTCATATAT
Source organism: Muraenolepis orangiensis (assembly GCA_027704905.1). Lineage (NCBI taxonomy): Eukaryota > Metazoa > Chordata > Actinopteri > Gadiformes > Muraenolepididae > Muraenolepis > Muraenolepis orangiensis. Next base: position 2,780,551 of record CM051016.1, read on the forward strand.
CCTTGTCCTCCCATTGAGATTCCCTGAGAGCCTGACTCCATGATCATGTGCTGGTGGACAGACTCCTCTGCTCATCGTCATGACAGCTTGAGGACGGTTCTTCTGGATGGGAATCGTGAGTAGGAAACATTCCTTATTTCCTCGTCAACGTGCCTACAAGTGGTAGGCCTAACTTCTCAAATCTTGGTTACATGGTATTCTGTGTTATGGTATTTGTCATTTTGTACGTTCCTTTCATGTATTTTATGGGAATTCAAGTAGTAAATCATTTCACAGACTTCCTCATTTCATTTCACTTCCTCATGTAGTATAATTTCTACTCGGTGGAATAATAATCTTTCTCAGAGGTCCGGATACTAAGGTCAAGGTGTTTATTGAACAAAGCATCAAATTAATCAGTTGCAGCGAGATGGAGCCTGCCGTGCCAATTCGCAGAACTGGCCACGCACTCCTTTACCAAACATTATATAGACAATAGCATCATAGAACATCCACTACTCCTAGTGGTCAAAGTAACAAACAGCAACTTAATACTATTGGTCTGAGAGGTACAACCAGTATCCACTACTATGGTTGGTCACGGTGTCTTCATCGGTGTCTTCATCGTCACGTCACAAGCTTATGGCTCAAACCCCCAAGGGGGTCGTATTTGGCTTGCACAACACTTCACGGCACTACTCCCTACGTTAGAGCTCATGTTACATCCGTAGGATACCGTTGAAAACCCCCTAAAGGCACCATTATAAGGGCCTGAAGGCACACCAACACATAACACATCTGGAACTGCTTAACACATCTCTATGTCCTAGTGGGCCTTGGGGTCCACCAGCAGATTATGCTGTAGCCACCTCCTGCAATGAGTAGAGGATCCAAAGACAGTGTTTTAGATTATAATAAGGGTATAAAAATACACTACACTCATTCCAGTGATATACATTTGGTCTTTTGATTCGTGTGCTTTGCTGTGTTCAACCCATGTACAATTCAAGGAAACATGTTAAGATGTGAGGTATGTTAATATAGATAGATAGTAGTGCATGACCACAAGTGCTCATTGAAAACAGGATAGCTACATTTAAAGCTCCCAGCTTTAAGCTTAGACCCTGGTGAGAGTCGCTTTAGGTTATTTTTAGTAGGCATCAAGGCTCCTCCCATCAGGCTAAAGTTCCTTTTCCATGGAGCAATTTGGTGAGAGGGATTCATATCTATAATGTATCACGTTGATGAATAGGCCAATTATAGACATATTACAGGCTCCACTTCATAAGTGACCAATGTTTTGCAATGTGGTTCACACCACAATTATTATGGGAGCTGGAATCTGTCATGCTCCTTGTTCAGATGGAGATTCAAGGTCACCTTATCTTGTGAAATAAAGCCTTACAATAAAGATAGGGCAATAGCCAAGCCATGTGCCATTTGAATTATTGTGTCTTATGTAGCTGTGTGTGTGTGTGTGTGTGTGTGTGTGTGTGTGTGTGTGTGTGTGTGTGTGTGTGTGTGTGTGTGTGTGTGTGTGTGTGTGTTGGGAGAGAGAGAGAGGGAGATGCTTTCTCATGTTTATTGTTTTATGCTAGTGTGTGTACTTTGCACTTTTTGCATACTAACAAATGACCCTTTGAGTGCAGGTCCTACTGATCTGCCTTACCTCTGCAGCTGTTAGAAGAACATCCCTCTGTTAGAAGAAGTCCCTCTACAGCTTATTTTGCACCCAGACTGCATCCCATCATGGTGGAGAGCATGGACTATGATGGGAAGAGCCAGAGCCGCTGTATCAGTGGGAAGCATGTAGCCTTCATCTGCCTGGCGGTGGTGGTTTCCTCTGTGGCCGTGGGCCTGGGGGTGGGTCTCACACGGCCTCAGTGCTCTGTGGTCGACCCCACCACAGAACCTACACAGCCTCCACCGCTGCCCGCCGAAAGAGGACCGTGCAGGCCCACCAACAACTCAGACGGGGCCTGGAAGAACTTCCGCCTCCCTGAGTACGTGAAGCCCGTGCACTACGATCTCCACCTGCATCCCGACCTGAGCAGGGACGTCTACGAGGGAAGCGTGGCCATCCATCTGGAGATCAGCAAGCCCACCCGACACCTGTGGCTCCACATCCGAGAGACCTTCGTCAGCGCCCTCCCGAGGCTGCGGCTGGTGGCCCCGGGAGGTCACAGGGAAGTGGAGGTGAAGGCATGCTTTGAATACAAGCCCCAGGAGTATGTGGTTCTGGAGGCCAGAGAGGAGCTGGCTGTGACCGGCCCCGGTGAGGTGTACATCCTCACCATGGATTTCCGTGGATGGCTCAATGGATCTGTGGTTGGATTCTACAGAGTCATCTATACAGAAGATGGCGTCATCAAGTAAGTTACTCGAAATATACATTATACAACTTCATACTACCCATATATGAAGAATAAATGTAGTGTTTTTTTTATTTAAAAAAGTATTGAAAATGAGGATACCAACATATATAAATAGGGATTTTTTACTAACCTGATAATGGAACGACAAATGCTGAGCTGCAACCAGTGCTACTAAACTCCTGATATGTTGCTGTGTGTATTGTGTGATTGGGACACTTGTAACTGTCCAGAATGACGGGATCCATCGGCCTCAACAGTAAGACAGAGCTAAATGGTCTGTTTTATTTCAATTATCTTTTGTGTCAGAAAAATTGCCGCAACGGATCATGAGCCCACAGACGCTCGCAAGTCGTTCCCTTGCTTCGATGAACCCAACAAAAAGTCCACATATCAGATCTCCATCACACACCACAAGGACTACCAGGCCCTGTCCAACATGCCACAGCAGGTAGGAAACCTCTCATAAGGGGACCTTCCTCCTCAAATTACTGACTGCTTAGCACTTCATGTCAATATTTGAAATGATTATATTGTTTCACCTGAAGAAAAACTATTTTTTGTTTGTAGAACAGCTTTGCAATAGATCAATACATCGCCATATTCTCTACCACTTCACGTTAGTTGTTCAAATAAACAGTTTCCTACCTATAGTCCAAGATGGCAGCTGGCTGCTCATTCACATGAAAGGAAGCTTCACAAACAACTGATTTGACAATAGATGGAGAAATGTCTGCATTTATTCACCTCAATCTGAGGTTCCCAGTAAGATTCCCTTTCCCTTGACATTGCAGGGGACACCAGAAATCCTGGCCAACAACCAAGTGAAGACCTCCTTCAGGAAGTCGGTGCCAATGAGCACCTACCTGGTCTGCTTTGCGGTGCACCAGTTCAGCCACGTGGAAAGAATCTCTGCAAAAGGTGTTCCAGTGAGTTGCTCTTTGGTTTGTTTCAAACACCCAAACTCCCATGTTTCAGAGAACAGATAAAGGTTCAGGGGGGAGGGGAGAGGCCTTCAGGGGGGGGGGGGAGAGGCCTTCAGGGGGGGGAGAGAGGCCTTCAGGGGGAGAGAGGCCTTCAGGGGGAGGGAGGCCTTCAGGGGGGGGAGAGAGGCCTTCAGGGGGGAGGAGAGAGGCCTTCAGGGGGGGGGGAGAGAGGCCTTCAGGGGGGGGGGGAGAGGCCTTCAGGGGGGGGAGAGAGGCCTTCAGGGGGAGGGAGGCCTTCAGGGGGGGGGAGGCCTTCAGGGGGGAGGGGAGAGGCCTTCAGGGGGGGGAGAGGCCTTCAGGGGGGGGAGAGAGGCCTTCAGGGGGAGGGAGGCCTTCAGGGGGGGGGAGAGGCCTTCAGGGGGAGGGAGGCCTTCAGGGGGGAGGGAGGCCTTCAGGGGGAGGGAGGCCTTCAGGGGGGGGGGGGGGGGGGGAGGCCTTCAGGGGGGAGAGAGGCCTTCAGGGGGGAGAGAGGCCTTCAGGGGGAGGGGAGAGGCCTTGAGGGGGGAGGGGAGAGGCCTTCAGGGGGGGGGGAGAGAGGCCTTCAGGGGGGAGGGGAGAGGCCTTCAGGGGGGAGAGGCTTTCAGGGGGGAGGGGAGAGGCCTTCAGGGGGGGAGAGGCCTTCAGGGGGGAGAGGCCTTCAGGGGGGAGGGGAGAGGCCTTCAGGGGGAGGGAGAGAGGCCTTCAGGGGGGAGGGGAGAGAGGCCTTCAGGGGGAGAGGCCTTCAGGGGGAGAGGCCTTCAGGGGGAGGGAGGCCTTCAGGGGGAGGGGGCCTTCAGGGGGGAGGGAGGCCTTCAGGGGGAGGGAGGCCTTCAGGGGGGGGAGAGAGGCCTTCAGGGGGGAGGGGAGAGGCCTTCAGGGGGGGGGGGGGAGAGGCCTTCAGGGGGGAGGGGAGAGGCCTTCAGGGGGGAGGGGAGAGGCCTTCAGGGGGGAGAGGCCTTCAGGGGGGAGGGGAGAGGCCTTCAGGGGGGGGGAGAGAGGCCTTCAGGGGGGAGGGGAGAGAGGCCTTCAGGGGGAGAGGCCTTCAGGGGGGGGGGAGAGGCCTTCAGTGGGGAGGGGAGAGAGGCCTTCAGGGGGAGAGGCCTTCAGGGGGGGGGGGGAGAGGCCTTCAGGGGGAGGGAGGCCTTCAGGGGGGGGGGGAGAGGCCTTCAGGGGGGGAGGCCTTCAGGGGGAGGGAGGCCTTCAGGGGGGAGGGAGGCCTTCAGGGGGAGGGAGGCCTTCAGGGGGGGGGGGGGGAGAGGCCTTCAGGGGGGGAGGCCTTCAGGGGGGAGGGAGGCCTTCTAAATGAGTGTTCTTCTTTTGTAATAAGCAACACTAATCTGACTAGGCCCCTACGCACAGACACACACGCACACACACACACGCACGCACACACACACACACACACGCACACACACGCACGCACACACACACGTATGTGTGTCCTATTTTAAATCTTTTCTTTGTTCCCAGCTCAGGATCTACGCCCAGCCCAGCCAGCTCCTCACAGCGGCCTACGCAGCTGACACCACCAAGATCATCTTCGACTACTTTGAGGAATACTTCAACATGTCCTACTCCATATCAAAACTAGGTCATTGATAAAGCTTTTATAACCACACCGTGTGCATTACGGATGCACTGTTCCCTCATGTATAGATATGGATTTATTTAATTGAATTACATTTTTATTATATAAGTGAAAAAATATATTAAATAGAGAATAAGTAGAATTAATGGATTACATATTAACAATATTACATATTAATGAAGGCATTTCCTCCATTGGGTTGGCAACTATACACGACACTGCACTACAATACTTTGCAATAATATGTTTGTAGTAATTTTCCAATTGATGCCAACAGATAGGCTTTCCTTTAAGTATTTAAGTAGTTCCTATGATGAGGGAATTGATCGTTGATTCTGTATGAATCCCAGATGGGACATTCAGAACATGTCACGGTGATATTCTGAAGTCTGATCGTTACTGCTCCATATTTGTCATGTGTGATATGGCATAGCCATAAAGCACCTTATCTCAACACCTGATAAGAAGTTACAGACTGCTAACTTTTTCGTCGGGACTTTGTTATCATGATTTAGATAAGATAGCCATCCCCGACTTTGGGACCGGTGCAATGGAGAACTGGGGCCTGATCACCTACAGAGAGAACAACCTTCTGTATGATGAGAAGGAGTCATCCTCTTACAACAAGCAGCGGGTGGCCAGTGTCATCGCCCATGAGCTGGTCCATCAGGTGAGGGAGTTCTCAGAGCACATGAGACTGGAAAGAGCCATTACCATACCACTGTTTAACTAGAAAGACCCATTCCAATAACCACTGTTTAACTAGAAAGACCCATTCCAATAACCACTGTTTAACTAGAAAGACCCATTCCAATAACCACTGTTTAACTAGAAAGACCCATTCCAATAACCACTGTTTAACTAGAAAGACCCATTCTAATAACCACTGTTTAACTAGAAAGACCCATTCCAATAACCACTGTTTAACTGGAAAGACCCATTCGAATAACCACTGTTTAACTAGAAAGACCCATTCTAATAACCACTGTTTAACTGGAAAGACCCATTCTAATAACCACTGTTTAACTAGAAAGACCCATTCTAATAACCACTGTTTAACTAGAAAGACCCATTCCAATAACCACTGTTTAACTAGAAAGACCCATTCTAATAACCACTGTTTAACTAGAAAGACCCATTCTAATAACCACTGTTTAACTAGAAAGACCCATTCTAATAACCACTGTTTAACTAGAAAGACCCATTCTAATAACCACTGTTTAACTAGAAAGACCCATTCCAATAACCACTGTTTAACTAGAGGTGTTGTCCCTGACCCTTTTCTCATAATTAACGCCCTTCTGCTTGCTGTACGAGACCCAAGAAAAGTCACGTAGGGCCTCGTAAATGGGACAAATACAATAAGATATTATCAATAAATACTGCAAGCTATTCCTCATCAATAGCTTGCAGTATTTATTGATTTATTGATATTTCATTTACATGTCAGCCCAGTTTTCATATGCAGTGTCCCACACACATATTTGACCTCCACCATTCAAGATGGGGGGAGGTTATGTTAGTCTGTCTGTCTTTTAGCCAGATAACTAATGATAACTAATGATAAATAAAATAAAAAGTGATGTACGGACACGGCACATAAGATGAGATATCTCATTTACCACTGACAGGAATGAGACTATCTATCTGTCTGTCTGTCTGTCTGTCTGCCTGTCTGTCTGTCTGTCTATCTTTCTGTATGTCTGTCCAGCCATCATCTATCTCTCTATTTGTATCTGTATCTATCTATCTATCGATCATTTATGTGTCTGTATCTATCTAGTTATCTGTCTGTCTGTCTGTCTGTCTGTCTGTCATTACATTGTCCATCCGATTATAACTACCCTACTCCATGTTGTGTTAGTGGTTTGGAAACATCGTGACGATGGATTGGTGGGAGGACCTGTGGCTGAACGAGGGCTTTGCCAGTTATTTTGAGTACGTTGGAGTGGAGCAGGCTGAACCCACCTGGGGAATGGTGAGCTTACTGCCCAGAAGATCACACTAGTACACATGAAGGATAGGAGGGGAGACCATGATGTTTAGTGGTTTGTATCTACAATTTGATATGTGATGTGATGTCTTCATGTTCACGGCCTTGCTTCCATTCCAAACAGCGTGACATCATGCTGATCAGTGACCTCCTCCCGGTCCTGGTGGACGACGCCCTGCTGACCTCTCACCCAATCATCGTGGAGGTGTCCACGCCTGCTGAGATCACCTCTGTGTTTGATGCCATATCGTATAGCAAGGTGACACATGGACACCATTCACTCTACATGCCATCATCTCACTCACTCATCTCACTCACTCATCTCACTCACTCATCTCACTCACTCATCTCACTCATCTCACTCACTCATCTCACTCATCTCACTCATCTCACTCACTCATCTCACTCACTCATCTCACTCATCTCACTCATCTAACTCACTCACTCATCTCACTTACTCATCTCACTCACTCATCTCACTCATCTCACTCATCTCACTCATCTCACTCACTCACTCATCTCACTCACTCATCTCACTCATCTCACTCATCTCACTCATCTAACTCACTCACTCATCTCACTCACTCATCTCACTCATCTCACTCATCTAACTCACTCACTCATCTCATTCACTCATCTCATCACTCACTTCAGTTCATGAAGTCATTCAAACACCATTATCAGGAGATTGATTTTGAGATCCATCCATCCATGTATTAATTGTATTTATTGTATTTCCATATTTTGGACCTTAAAAAAATAATTTCAGCGAGAACTTGTTCTACATAATAATGTGTCATTTGGGCCATGAGACCTGCTAAAGACCGGTAGAAGACAGGGCTCGTCTCTGTGTACAGAATTAGGCTGCAGCATACGTTATATGCGTCACATATATTTATTCATTAGAATGACTTAAGTTCTGTTGGGACATGTCTTGATGTTTTATCTGGTACTCAGATGTTGTTTCCACTTTGTAAAAGCCTGAGTCAGGAACTCATTTGGAAACATTGCAACCTTAACTATCAATTGAAGTGTCCTGGAGGGGATGTTCAAGGACCCGGGGTAACCCTATCCTCAGGATGTAACCATGACTTATGCTGGGGGTTAGGGGGCTTCTATCCTCAGGATGTAACCATGACTTATGCTGGGGGTTAGGGGGCTTCTATCCTCAGGATGTAACCATGACTTATGCTGGGGGTTAGGGGGCTTCTATCCTCAGGATGTAACCATGACTTATGCTGGGGGTTAGGGGGCTTCTATCCTCAGGATGTAACCATGACTTATGCTGGGGGTTAGGGGGCTTCTATCCTCAGTATGTAACCATGACTTATGCTGGGGGTTAGGGGGCTTCTATCCTCAGGATGCTGGAGGACTGGATGGGCAAAGACACCTTCAGAGATGGCTGTCGAGTACGTGAAACTCATACATGCACACAAACACTACATTTCAATGCTCACAGTGGAGGCTTAGGCTAAGTCACTGAACCACACTGAGTAGTTTAGTAAAATAAGTATACAAGTAGTATAATTAACTCTTCTTCAACAATATCTGTATAACCGTAACATCTACAATTAATTCCAATAATGACAGTTTTTCGCTCTTTTTCTTTTCCTCTGTCTTTCTCTCATCTAAATAAAGGTTGTTTTTGTCATTTTCTTTTCTCCCAATAGAAATACTTGAAAGATAACCAGTTTAAGAATGCCAAAACAGAGGACTTCTGGGCATCACTTGCCAGCGTATGTTTGTATTTTGTATTATAGTATGTCAATTACAAGCTCACGGGATTCAGTTAAACATACCGTATAACATATACACAATACAGCGGACTGTGCCAGTGTTTCAGTGAACATATTTCAACTGGTACTGGTGGGTCTGATTCTTTACTCAGGTGAGCGGGTTACCTGTGGCCGAGGTGATGGAGACATGGACTAAACAGATGGGCTACCCAGTGCTGGACCTGTCCATCTCAGGCTCTGTCGCCACGCTGACTCAGAAGCGCTTCCTCCTGGATCCCAAAGCCAATGCCAGCCATCCTCCATCGCCTCTCGGGTGTGATATGCTGAACGACTTCATAAACTCTCCTTCAAAATGATACATGTGGCCATTAGAAGCACCTTACCTTCTGCTGTAATGTCGTCTTCACCAGAGACTTTCTTTAAAGAAGGTTCATATCCTGCTATGGTATCAAATTGAATTCACTGATTTGAGGGTAGGTCTGTTGACAAGCATATTGTTTTGTGTTTGCATGCAGCTACAAGTGGACGGTTCCAGTGAAAGCAGCGGTTTTGAATGACGGCAAAGTCAACATAACTTCAATGTTTTACAACTTTAGCACAAGTACTATTTTAAATTATTCCATCAGATTCACAGTTGCAAATTGTTCTTTCAATGTAATGCAATCAATTTGGTTGGCTAAACCTGCAGTCTGAAAGGATGTGGATGCTTCAGGTGTTGTTATCAGGAACAACTCTCTCCCGAGGGAACTCATAAAGGTGAACAAAGATTACGTGGGATTCTACAGAGTCAACCATGACCAACCCATGTGGAGTGAGATAAGTCTACAACTTCAAACCAGCCACTTGGTAATGTAGTCGGACTGCATCTTTCACCTCTAAGGGCACATGAGTTGTTGAGATGTTAATATGGTTGAGTGGAATGTGACTTGCCTTGCTGCAACATGTCATGAAACAACTGCATATGGGATGTGTTCGGAGACAGCAAATTTAAGGACTCAATTCTGCTTTAATTTGACACTTGACACCTGACACTGAATTGAGAAGTGAAAGCCTCTCCCCGTCCTGCTCTAACAGGAGTTTGATGCAGCTGATCGGACCGGTTACCTGGATGATATATTTTCCCTGGCCAGGTAAACACGAAGCAGGAGCTTGAGTCGACATCATCATCCTCCTCATCATCACACAGTGATGATGATGAGGATGATGATGTCCTTCCTCTGCGTTGTTGTTCCATCAGGGCTGACCTTGTAGATTATGGGACGGCTCTGAGTCTGACGAAGTACTTAGTCAATGAGACGGACTACATTGTGTGGGATCGCCTGGCCTCTTCCATCGCCTACGTCCGGGATATGTTGTCAGACACAACACTGTACCCCACCTTTCAGGTTGAGATTACAGTTTACACACACACACACACACAGACACACAGACACACAGACACACACACACACGCAAGCACGCCACACACACACACACCACACACACCACACACACACACACACACACACACACACACACACACACACACACACACCACACACACACACACACACACACACACACACACACACACACACACACACACACACCACACACACACACCACACACACACCACACACACACACACACCACCACACACCACACACACCCACACACGCACACAAGACAAATATGTAATGGATGACTTTGATTTAAGTCTGGATCTATCCAGTCCTTGGCGTATCGTTTTGTATATTATTTTTATGAATTTAATTGATTTCTTTTTTGATGCAGAAACTATTTCGTAAGCTTGTTTCACCAATATCAGAAAAACTTGGTTGGCAAGATCAAGGAACACAGACAGAAAGGTAGGGCTATTCTATTATATGTTATTCAATTATAGGGCTATTATATTGTAGGGCTATTTCAAATCTAAACAATCCAATTGTTGAAATGAATCATGTATTATGTGGATTTCCCTTCAGCATCTAATTCTATTCCTTCTCATGTGTCTGATAGATTACTGAGAGAGACCGTTCTGGGCATTGCTTGTCAAATGGAGGACCCTAATGCATTGAATCAGGCATCAAGGATTTTTGATGAGTGGATCGTTGGTAACCGCAGGTCTGATACAGTTCTGACACATTACATTAAAGACATCCCTGATAGGAATGCTCCAGAAGCCCTGACTGATGGCCTGTTGAATGGTCCCTCTTCAGTGGTGTTGAGGTGAACCTCAGGCTGCTGGTCTACCGCTATGGGATGAGGAATTCTGGCACCGAAGACAAATGGAAGATTATGTTCCAGAAGTACAAAGATTCTACTTTGGCCCAAGAGAAGGACAAGCTGCTGTACGGCCTGGCGTCTGTGAGAAACGTGAATCTTCTCTACAAGTAACTAAAACCAATTATTACATTTGATTCATTCTACTATTTTAGATCCTAAAACATAAAGTAAGGAGAAAGACACAGACTGTATAATATACACATACCATATGTGTATATTTAGTGATATAATCCCACCTGATGAACCAAAATCAAATATAATAAAAAATTCTAAATCTAAATCAAATTGTCTAATCTCCTGAAAATCAAAACAAATGTGTGCATTCAAGGCAAACATTTCACAACCATGTCAGACAGACTATTACGAGGAATCACAAGCAGCTTTACACAACATGACAAAGTGGTTCAAATTATTGAACCCATTTTTGTGCAGGACTTCAACATTTTTTAACATCAACAGGCCGACGGGAGCCTTAAAAGGACAGGCCGACGGGAGCCCTTAAAGGGACGGGGCCGACGGGAACCTTAAAGGGACGGGGCCGAGGGGAGCCTTAAAGGGACGGGGCCGACGGGAGCCTTAAAGGGACGGGGCCGACGGGAGCCCTTAAAGGGACAGGGCCGACGGGAACCTTAAAGGGACGGGGCCGAGGGGAGCCTTAAAGGGACGGGGCCGACGGGAGCCTTAAAGGGACGGGGCCGACGGGAGCCTTAAAGGGACGGGGCCGAGGGGAGCCTTCAAGGGACGGGGCCGAGGGGAGCCTTAAAGGGACGGGGCCGAGGGGAGCCTTAAAGGGACAGGCCGACGGGAGCCCTTAAAGGGACGGGGCCGACGGGAGCCTTAAAGGGACGGGGCCGACGGGAGCCTTAAAGGGACGGGGCCGAGGGGAGCCTTAAAGGGACGGGGCCGACGGGAGCCTTAAAGGGACGGGGCCGACGGGAGCCTTAAAGGGACGGGGCCGACGGGAACCTTAAAGGGACGGGGCCGACGGGAGCCCTTAAAGGGACGGGGCCGACGGGAACCTTAAAGGGACGGGGCCGAGGGGAGCCTTAAAGGGACGGGGCCGACGGGAGCCTTAAAGGGACGGGGCCGACGGGAGCCTTAAAGGGACGGGGCCGACGGGAGCCCTTAAAGGGACGGGGCCGACGGGAACCTTAAAGGGACGGGGCCGAGGGGAGCCTTAAAGGGACGGGGCCGACGGGAGCCTTAAAGGGACGGGGCCGACGGGAGCCTTAAAGGGACGGGGCCGAGGGGAGCCTTCAAGGGACGGGGCCGAGGGGAGCCTTAAAGGGACGGGGCCGAGGGGAGCCTTAAAGGGACAGGCCGACGGGAGCCCTTAAAGGGACGGGGCCGACGGGAGCCTTAAAGGGACGGGGCCGACGGGAGCCTTAAAGGGACGGGGCCGAGGGGAGCCTTAAAGGGACGGGGCCGACGGGAGCCTTAAAGGGACGGGGCCGACGGGAGCCTTAAAGGGACGGGGCCGAGGGGAGCCTTCAAGGGACGGGGCCGACAGGAGCCTTAAAGGGACGGGCCAACGGGAGCCCTTAAAGGGACGGGGCCGACGGTAGCCCTTAAAGGGACGGGCCGAGGGGAGCCTTAAAGGGACGGGGCCGATGGGAGCCCTTAAAGGGATGGGGCCGGCGGGAGCCCTTAAAGGGACGGGGCCGAGGGGAGCCTTAAAGGGACAGGCCGACTGGAGCCCTTAAAGGGACGGCCGAGGGGAGCCTTAAAGGGACAGGCCGACGGGAGCCGTTAAAGGGACGGGGCCAACGGGAGCCCTTAAAGGGACGGGGCCAACGGGAGCCTTAAAGGGACGGGGCCAACGGGAGCCTTAAAGGGACGGGCCGAGGGGAGCCTTAAAGGGACGGGCCGACGGGAGCCCTTAAAGGGACGGGGCCGAGGGGAGCCGTAAAGGGACGGGGCCGAGGGGAGCCCTTAAAGGGACGGGGCCGAGGGGAGCCTTAAAGAGACGGGCCGACGGGAGCCCTTAAAGGGACGGGGCCGACGGGAGCCCTTAAAGGGACGGGCCGAGGGGAGCCTTAAAGGGACGGGCCGATGGGAGCCCTTAAAGGGACGGGGCCGGCGGGAGCCCTTAAAGGGACGGGGCCGAGGGGAGCCTTAAAGGGACAGGCCGACCGGAGCCCTTAAAGGGACGGGCCGAGAGGAGCCTTAAAGGGACAGGCCGACGGGAGCCGTTAAAGGGACGGGGCCAACGGGAGCCCTTAAAGGGACGGGGCCAACGGGAGCCCTTAAAGGGACGGGGCCAACGGGAGCCTTAAAGGGACGGGGCCAACGGGAGCCTTAAAGGGACGGGCCGAGGGGAGCCTTAAAGGGACGGGCCGACGGGAGCCCTTAAAGGGACGGGGCTGAGGGTAGCCGTAAAGGGACGGGGCCGAGGGGAGCCCTTAAAGGGACGGGGCCGAGGGGAGCCTTAAAGGGACGGGCCGGCGGGAGCCCTTAAAGGGACGGGGCCGAGGGGAGCCTTAAAGGGACGGGCTGACCGGAGCCTTTAAAGGGACGGGCCGGCGGGAGCCCTTAAAGGGACGGGGCCGAGGGGAGCCGTAAAGGGACGGGGCCGAGGGGAGCCCTTAAAGGGACGGGGCCGAGGGGAGCCTTAAAGGGACGGGCCGGCGGGAGACCTTAAAGGGACGGGGCCGAGGGGAGCCTTAAAGGGACGGGCCGACCGGAGCCTTTAAAGGGACGGGCCGGCGGGAGCCCTTAAAGGGACGGGGCCGAGGGGAGCCTTAAAGGGACGGGCCGACCGGAGCCTTTAAAGGGACGGGCCGAGGGGAGCCTTAAAGGGACAGGCCGACGGGAGCCCTTAAAGGGACGGGGCCGAGGGGAGCCTTAAAGGGACGGGCCGACCGGAGCCCTTAAAGGGACGGGCCGAGGGGAGCCTTAAAGGGACAGGCCGACGGGAGCCCTTAAAGGGACGGGGCCAACGGGAGCCCTTAAAGGGACGGGGCCAAGACGGGAACCTTAAAGGGACAGGGCCGAGGGGAGCCTTAAAGGGACGGAGCCGACGGGAGCCTTAAAGGGACGGGCCGACGGGAGCCCTTAAAGGGCTGCTGTATATACATTTATATATATTTAGTCTGTTGATATAACTACACACCCCTGCTCACTACCTGTTCATACTTTATATTGTATACTTAACTGTATATATATATATATATATATATATACACTATATATACATATATATATATATACACTACCTTTAATTCTGCACATATCTCCTTCCTGCTCTACAAGTTATTTATACCTGTTTTTATACCTAGTAGAGTTGTTTTTAACCACTGTTCATGATATATCACCATGCACTCTGGTCAGATGCCAAATCATTTTCGCTGTACCGTACTTGTGCTGTGAAATGACAATACATTAGAATCTAATCTAATCTAATCTAATGCTCAGTTGTAGATGATCTGTACAAAGGTCATGTTGGTGTTAAGGTTAAACGGGTCCAGCTATGTGAGACTAAAGGCCTCAACTAGCTAGACTACAATGTGATCCGTATCAATCTACTGTGTGCAGAACTACCTTTTCATTTAAAATACATTTGGTTCAACATTAGCCTCCTAGATGAATGTGTTTCATTCCATTGATGTTCACAATGTTGAGAATCAAGGGGCAGTATTTCAATGATCATATGCTACATAGACATGTACACACACCATTTAGTGGGAACACTGTGTGTGTGTGTGTGTGTGTGTGTGTGTGTGTGTGCGTGCGTGCGTGCGTGCGTGCGTGCGTGCGTGCGTGCGCGTGTGTGTGTGTGTGTGTGCGTGCTGCATGATGTCTCAGGCTGCTGGAGTCCACTAAGGATGAGAGTGTGATGAGGAGCCAGGACCTGTTCACTGTGGTGCGCTATGTGTCTCTGAACCCTCTGGGTAACAGCATGGCTTGGGACTGGACCACCCTCAACTGGAACTATCTGGTCCAGAGGTCAGTGGGCCACAGTGGGACGGAAAGAAGAGGGTTTACTTCATGTGTCAAATGGACTGTACCAATAGCAGAAATCATTCATTTAGATAAATGCTTTGAATTAAATAATAACAACTTGTTTCTTAACCACAACTTGGTAACAACATGTTACATTAGACAAGCAATTTTTCAGTTAGGAGAATGAGCATTGAAATGTTTTCATAATGAAAGCTGTACATTTTCAACAGATACACGATTAATGACAGAAATTTTGGGCGCCTGTTGAGCCGAATCACAACCAGCTACAACACGGAGGTTCAGCTCTGGAAGGTGAGAACAACCTCATGGGAACTGGACCACAGGATGGACCATCAAATACTTAATGTGCACATGTTTGTATTTTAGATGGAGCACTTTTTCAAGCTCACCCCTAATGCTGGCGCTGGGGAAAGACCCAGGCAGCAAGCTCTGGAGACTGTGAGGAACAACATTGAGTGGATCAGGAAGAATGAGGAGGAGATTCGGATATGGTTGGAAAACAATGTGGAATAAGATGGCTGTTTGCCACGCCCACACCATCCCAACACAGAACCAGCCCAGCTCCTCCCTCAGAGCATTCACACTAACCACACTAATCACACTAATCACACTAATCACACTAATCACATGTGAGACACTAGAAGGACTTCAGCCTTGTTTGCTTTGATCCATACACTCCATACACCATACACTGTACGTTATATATACTTTACATATTTAAAATCAATTTATACAAATATGTATGTTTTAACTTGAAATTATCAACAGCTTCATACAGTTGTGTTTTATTGACATGCTGTACACTTACATGCTGAATCTTTATAGGGTTTTTCTGTATGCATACAAAAAAATCGAGATTTGAATGTTAATTACCACTTCAGTCCATCATTTGAAATGTTCTATTTGTTATACAATGCAAATCACTTATAGCAGAGTAACTATCTCTAAAACAAACCAACAATCGAATTCTCTCACATAAATAAAATAACATTGTGCAGTGTTAAACATTATTGGAATTCAAATGATTCATATCTACCCACAGATTGTATGTACATAATAAGCCATGTGTAAGCCCATAGAGGGGATACAGAGACCATGTCCACCAGCTACTGGGTCAGCGGGACTTGGGAGGCGGTCGTTGGAACCTCGCTATTGATGGTCATTCGCTGCCTGGTTTGACATCGCAGCATCCCTGTGATAGCTCTTCTGAACCTGAAGGAAGAGCACATCACCACTGAGTCATGTAGTCTACACAGTAGGGTTAGGAGGAACAGTACAGGTTGAGCACAGACCACAGAGCTCCTGTTTACACTAACTGTTTGAATCTCTCTTCAAATCATGAATTGAATCATGAACATGAATCGGGCGGCAGGGTTCTAATGTAGAAGGACTAGCGATATAGGTGCGGCAGGAGAGCTCAGTCAGTAGGGACTTGGGTACCGGAAGGTCGCAGGTTCAAGTCCCCGAAACACCTGGGCACTGCTGAGGTGCCCTTGAGCAAGGCACCAGCCCCTCCCTGCTCCCCTGGATAACCAACAGCTGATACCCACTGCTCCTCATACTAGGATGGGTTAATGAGAGGACCTCATCTCACTGTGTGGACATGAGACCAATGAAGAGGATTCATACTCCAGATTGAGATAGATGTGACTGAAGCTTATGTGACTTCATATGTCACAAACTAGATGGTCTGTTATGATTATGATGATGAGGGTGTTGGGCCCTTTGGTCGACAGGGTCCTAGAGAATCAAGGTATTTTAGTTGTTGTTTTTGGCGAGCTGCAAAGTGACGTGAACATTGATCATGTGTATGGTAACCATGGTTACCATACACATTGATCATGTGTATGGTAACCATGGTTACCCCAGAGATACTGCAGTTTAGTATCCAAAATAGACTGAATAACAACCGGATTCGGCATAAGACACTAGAGCAAACGCTTCACTCTGATAACATAATGTGAACATATATATTGATATATATTGTATATATAAATGTGTATATATATGCATATACGTACATATAAACATATATATGCATATAGGTATATATATATATAAACATATATATATACCGTATTGACCCGAATATAAGACGGGGTTTTTTTCCTAGAAAAAAATCTGAAAAAGAGGGGTCGTCTTATAATCGGGGTTTAGACTTTTCGATGTACCGTAATTGCACATGTAATTGCGCAACAACAGATCGCGCCAAACGAGTGTTCCGAGACACCGCGCGACACTTAAAGTCACTCAAAGTCTTAAAGTAACAGTACATAAAAACAGTTACCTGGAGAGATAGAAATGGAGAGACACAGCGACCAACTTGAAAAAGAAAAAGGGAGGAGACGGGGAGGATGACGTGGGTGGGAGGATGGCGTGATGTGGGAGGAGACGGGGAGGATGACGTGATGTGGGAGGAGACGTGATGTGGGAGGAGACGTGATGTGGGAGGAGACGGGGAGGATGACGTGATGTGGGAGGAGACGGGGAGGATGACGTGATGTGGGAGGAGACGGGGAGGATGACGTGATGTGGGAGGAGACGGGGAGGATGACGTGATGTGGGAGGAGACGGGGAGGATGACGTGATGTGGGAGGAGACGGGGAGGATGACGTGATGTGGGAGGAGACGGGGAGGATGACGTGATGTGGGAGGAGACGGGGAGGATGACGTGATGTGGGAGGAGACGGGGAGGATGACGTGATGTGGGAGGAGACGGGGAAGCGGACAACGTGAGTGACGATAGCGGGAGTGAGAGGAACAACCAGCGATGTAGAAGACGAGCTGAATGAGAAGACGTGATGTGACCAATAGACGGATTGTTACATCTGGCACTACACTCAGTGCACGGTATCAATGCGCAATGTGATGTATGTGGTGACCGGATCTTGTTTGATTGTGTGTGTTCATTAAATGGAGTAGACTCAACTCCAACGTTCGCTCCCGTCTCATTCTCCATTATTCGAACATATCATTGGCGACGAGAATGGCTGATTGTTCGATACCACCACCCTCCCCCTTCCTAGCCACGCCGGGCGAGCCACTGATACCGTGGCCCCGCTGGATTTCCTCGTTCGAGACATATATCCTAGCTGCCGGCTTGGAGAGAGTGTCCGCGGAGAGGAAACGTGCACTGCTGCTGCACTGTCTAGGAGCAGAGGGACAGCGTGTGTTTGAAACTCTTGGCCCCGCAGCGGGTTACACAGAGACTGTGGCCCTACTGAGGAGTCATTTCGCCACCCCACAGAGTGCTCTCCTCCGCCGCGTCATATTCGGACGGAGGCACCAGCGGCCGGGTGAGTCGGTGACACAGTACGTGGCTGATCTACGAGGTTTGGCGAGCTCGTGCAAGTTTGGCGCGTTACAAGACGAACTGATCAGAGACCACCTCATACTGCACACGAACTGTGACAAGATTAGGGAAAGACTGTTGATGGAAAACGATGACGTGACACTAGCAGCAGCTCTACACCTAGCCGTTCAGGTCGAATCTGCTCTCGAATGTGCAGCTACATTGTCGGCTTCTTCCAACTCGCTAGCAGCGGACGAGGCAACGGGCGCGCGCGCGCGACTCACTGACGCCCCTCCTCCACGTGAGTACAGACAGCAGCGGGGGGAGTGTACAACTAGCCTCTCAGTCACGTGACCGCCCACACCAGCCGTGTGGGAATTGTGGCTCTCCTGCACACGACTCAAGAGCTCAGACCTGTCCTGCCCGTGGTAAAACCTGCTCCAACTGCGGGAGGCTGAATCACTTCCACAAAGTCTGTAGGTCTGCCCCAGCTAGAGCCTCCCAACCACCTACCACGATCATCCACAATGTCAGCTCAGGACGAGTGCCATTTAAAACATGTTCATTGATGGTTGGTGATGTCACTCTGCCCCTCCTCCTAGACACGGGTGCTTCGGTGTCCCTCCTGAACTGGGTGACTTATCAACAGTTCTTCTCCCACGAGCCACTGGGCCCGCCCACCACCACGCTGCGTGGCTATGCTAACTCCAAAATTGACATTGTGGGCTCCCTACAGCTTCCCGTGAAATACGGAGAGAAGACACTGCCAGTCTTCAGGTTCAATATTGCACGCCACGGGACCAACCTCCTGGGCCTCGACCTCTTCAACAGCCTCGGTTTCACTCTGTTAGACACCTCTGGCTCTGAGATCCACACCGTTGCCAGCCCCTGGCAGCAACAGTGGCCTGCACTGTTCAGCGGTGTGGGCTGTCTCGATATTTTCGCCCACCAGCCCCTGATAGACCCGCAAGTGAGACCTGTCATTCAGCCCCTCCGCCGCTCCCCACTGGCCCTCCGCGATGACATCTCCTCTGAGCTACAGAGCATGCTCGATGGCAACATCATTGAGCAGGTGAATGCGTCGCCCTGGATCTCCAACATCGTGGTGGCCAAGAAGAAGTCTGGGGGGCTGCGACTCTGCGTGGACTTGAGAGCAGTGAACAAGGCCATCTTTCCCGACAAATACCCCTTGCCAACGTCAGAGGAGCTCACCGCCCAGTTCTACGGGTCCACTGTGTTCTCCAAGCTGGACCTCCGCCAGGGCTACCTCCAGGTGCCACTACACCCCGAGAGCCGCAACCTCACTGCGTTTATCACCCACAAAGGGGTCTTCCGTTACAAACGCATGGCTTTTGGTCTAAGCTCTGCCCCCAGCTGCTTCCAAAAGATCATGGCCTCCATCTTCGCTGGCATCCCGGGTGTGGCCATCTACCTTGACGACATCGTGGTTCACGGGGCCACCGTCGAGAGCCACGATGAGCGTCTCCACAGCGTGTTCGGTGCACTGGCCAAACACCACCTCACACTCAACGGTGAGAAGTGTGTCTTCGCCGCCCCAGCCGTTGAGTTCGTGGGGTTCCGCCTCTCGGCTGACGGCATATACCCACTCTACTCAAACACGGAGGCCATCCACCGCGTCCCGGAGCCCACCTCAGCTGCTCAGTTAGCCTCCTTCCTCGGCATGACGGCGTTCTACCTCCGCTTCCTGCCACAGTACTCGGCTACGACCACCCCACTGCGCCACCTGCTGAAACAGGGCGAGCCCTGGCTCTGGACGCCTGCCTGCTCGGACGCCGTGCGCCTCCTGAAGGCCCAGCTCACCTCACCACCGGTCCTAGCGTACTTCGACCTGGCCAGCCCCACCCTCGTCACATGCGACGCCTCCGCCACGGCCATTGGTGCGGTGATGTCCCAGCTGCAAAAGGGGGTCGAGAGGCCGATCGCCTTCGCCTCACGGGCTCTCAGCCCCACAGAACAGAGGTACTCGGTGGGGGAGCGGGAAGCCCTAGCGTGCCTCTGGGCATGTGAACGCTGGCACATGTACCTCTATGGACGCTCATTCACATTGAGGACAGACCACCAGTCCCTCACCACCCTCCTGGCCACTTCAGGCACCGGCCACAGACCACTCCGTCTCCACCGTTGGGCCGACCGCCTGCAGCAGTACAACTTTCGCCTACAGTTCACGCCAGGCCGGGACAACGTGGTGGCTGACCTGCTGTCACGCTCAATCCCCAACCCACCCTCAGACCCACCTTCGACCCCTGAACGGGACCAGGCCGAGCACGACCTCGTCCAGCTCCTCCACACACCTCTTCAGGAGACAGTGTCGCTGAAGGAGCTCCAGGACGTCTCAGCTGACGACCCCACCCTCACTACACTCTCGGCCTACATCAGACAGGGCTGGCCGACGAGGGTAGCTGATGAGCTGCTTCCCTACTTCAGGGTCAGGGACGAACTGTCATGCTGGAATGACACCTGCATCGCTCGCGGGCTCTGCACGGTGGTCCCGAGTGCCCTTCGGGCGCGTATCCTGACTATGGCGCACGAGGGCCACTTGGGCATAGTCAGGCTCAAGCAGCGGTGCCGTGATTTGGTGTGGTGGCCAGGCATCGACAGGGAAATCGAGACCCTGGTTAAGGACTGCACTGCTTGCCTTCTTAGTGGCAAGACCAGGGCCCCAGGCCCACCCCCACCCATGCAGCCGTTGGACTGGCCGTCCCAACCCTGGGAGCACCTGCAACTCGACATCTGCGGCGAGCTACACGGGGTACCGCATCACCAGCGTTTCCTTGTCGTGATCTACGACCTGCACTCTAAGTGGCCAGAGGTAATACCCGTGGGCTCGGTCACAGCCAAGGTGTTGGTTGACATTCTTGACTCCCTGTTCGCGCGTTGGGGCCTGCCCAAGAGGATCACAACCGACAATGGTCCCCAAATGGTCTCCCACGAACTGTCCTCTTATCTGGAGGGGAAAGGGATCCGCCACATTCGCACAGCGTTCTACAACCCAGCGGCAAACGGCGGGGTGGAACGGCTGAATCAGTCACTAAAAAATGGCATCAGGGCCCACCTGGCACAAGGGTACACGCTCATCAACAGCCTCCTCCAGACGCTGCTGCATTACCGGGCCACCCGACACGCCACCACAGGAGTCTCCCCAGCCTCCCTCATGCTGGGGCGGGAGCTTCAGCTGCCTCTGGATAGGCTCCGCCCCACACCAGCTCAGGCCCCAGCCCATCCGGTTCAAGCCACAGTCGCCACACGCCAGCGTCTGATGAAGAACCGTTTCGACAGGGCCCGACGTGCTAGGCCACCTGCCATGGCTGCCTTGGACTGGGTCAGGATCCGACGACCTCACCGTGACAACAAGCTCCAGTCATTTTGGTCAGACCCTGTCCAGGTCAGCCAACAGCTTGGCCCGGCTTTGTTCAGGCTCGCTGATGGCACGCGCTGGCATGCTAGCCGCCTGCGTAAGGCTGCCGTTTTATTGCACTACTGTTTTATTGCTATCTATCTAGCCTGTTTTGTTTTTGTTCGCCAAGTTAGGCAAATTTGAACACAATGTGTGATGTGTGTTATCATTACTTTCAAATAAAATTATTTTCTTTATAAAAAAAATATTTGGTCTTCAAATTTCTTTTTACAAAATGAGTCTTGAAAAAGAGGGGTCGTCTTATAATCGGGGTCGTCTTATATTCGGGTCAATACGGTATATATGTTTATATATACTGTATATATATGTGTATACATATATATATATATATATATATGTCTATGTATATATATATATATGTTTTTATATATATAAACATATAAAGCAAAATGTGCATTGTTCTAGCCCCAACACACACACACATAACATACTCATGGAGAGAGAAAAACTCACTTTTTGTTGGCAATAACGTAAATACAAGGATTGTAAAAGGTGGATGATTTCGCAAAGAGTGGAGCAATGATGGCCATTGCAGCCGGAATGTTCTTTGGGTCCGAAAACGATGCCCATAGACAGACTATGGAGTATGGAGACCAAGCCACCAGGAACATGACGATCATCACTACTGACATCTGGTGGCACAAAGTGGAACTTCAGTTAAACATTTAAATGACACAAAACAATTGACCCTATCTACACTAGGTTCACACAAGCACACTTGTACCTTGATTGAGTAATGAGGTCAATACACAATGCACTGTCGGAACGCTGGTCACTTTTGGTGATCCTACTTCTTACTGTTTATGTTTACTAGACCGGTGGATCCAGAAACCATTATCTGGGTAACCCTGAGATAAATGAGGTCGGACTTGAGTGATCTATGATTTCAAACCACATATAAAACCACATTTGACTACAGTGAACTTTAAATGCCAAATTGGCCTCATTCAACCATCATGAAACACTACCTGATTTCAGTCAGTGTGGTGAACGTTGCTGATTACAGTCAGTGTGGTGTAGGTTGCTGATTTCAGTCAGTGTGGTGTAGGTTGCTGATTACAGTCAGTGTGGTGTAGGTTGCTGATTACAGTCAGTGTGGGGTAGGTTGCTGATTACAGTCAGTGTGGTGTAGGTTGCTGATTACAGTCAGTGTGGTGTAGGTTGCTGATTACGATCAGTGTGGTGTAGGTTGCTGATTACAGTCAGTGTGGGGTAGGTTGCTGATTACAGTCAGTGTGGTGTAGGTTGCTGATTACAGTCAGTGTGGTGTAGGTTGCTGATTACAGTCAGTGTGGTGTAGGTTGCTGATTACAGTCAGTGTGGGGTAGGTTGCTGATTACGATCAGTGTGGTGTAGGTTGCTGATTACAGTCAGTGTGGTGTAGGTTGCTGATTACAGTCAGTGTGGGGTAGGTTGCTGATTACAGTCAGTGTGGGGTAGGTTGCTGATTACAGTCAGTGTGGTGTAGGTTGCTGATTACAGTCAGTGTGGGGTAGGTTGCTGATTACAGTCACTGTGGTGTAGGTTGCTGATTACAGTCAGTGTGGTGTAGGTTGCGGATTACAGTCAGTGTGGTGTAGGTTGCTGATTACGATCAGTGTGGTGTAGGTTGCTGATTACAGTCAGTGTGGTGTAGGTTGCTGATTACAGTCAGTGTGGTGTAGGTTGCTGATTACAGTCAGTGTGGTGTAGGTTGCTGATTTCAGTCAGTGTGGTGTAGGTTACTGATTACAGTCAGTGTGGTGTAGGTTGCTGATTACAGTCAGTGTGGTGTAGGTTGCTGATTTCAGTCAGTGTGGTGTAGGTTGCTGATTTCAGTCAGTGTGGTGTAGGTTGCTGATTACAGTCAGTGTGGTGTAGGTTGCTGATTACAGTCAGTGTGGTGTAGGTTGCTGATTACAGTCAGTGTGGGGTAGGTTGCTGATTACAGTCAGTGTGGTGAACGTCGCTCTCTGTAACTTTAAATGTGGAGCACAGCAGTGTGTCACTTGCGTGATACCTGGAGGATGTCATTGTTGCACTGTTGACGTATTTTGGCCTGTCCTCTCCTCCGCCTCATGGACTGTTTCCCCAAATGCAACTGAAGCCCACTCAAATATGATTGGTTAATACTACTCTGACTACAAGCGGAAATCAGAACGCTTCAGATTCCAAATCTGTGTCCCTTGCCTATAGATTCTGTAACAGTGCAGAATGCAGCTGTATCCTCACCTTAGTAACATCCATCTGGTCCGACCAGTCCAGGTTGAGGTTCTCCAGACAGTTGCTTGCTTTGTATCTCTTCATAGTGACTGAGACGTTGTAGTAGCAGTAGAACATGACAGACAGGGGGGCCAGGAAGTTAACGGCAATCACTGCCATCGTGTAAGAAACAAAAGAGCTGCGAAAGAGAGGAAAGGAGAACCCAGCGGTTACTATGACTACGATATTAACCTATATTAACCATCTGATTGATATAATCCTTATTTGATATTAACAATAGGGCTGCCGCTCTCTTCTGCCCCCTATATGTTTGTATTGTGCTGCATTCATGCACCTATGAGGAGGATCGAAGGATCATAATGATTTGTAGCATGATGACTAGACCTCAGCTCCTTCAGTCATAGATGGAGAGGTGTTCCTGTTCAATTTATAATTCTACATGCTATATAGAGTTAATTTATTCTATATTTGTTATATAGAATATAGAATATTACATTCAACACATCATTTTCAAATATTAACAAATTGCTTGGTTGTTTGCGCAGAAAACATGTCGTACATCATTACATAATGTATAATTGGAATGTGTAACTTCCAATACAAGTCCTGGTTTGATGGAAGCACATAGTCTACGTTGGTGTTTTTAAATTAATTGAAGCCATACAGAATTGCTCATATTGGTCATATTGACTGCTATCTTTCAAGCTATTGCTGACAAGAGGTGGAGGAACCTACGCATCATTCTGTCTCCAGTTGACGGTGCATGTGGCTCCAGTGGGGTCAGGGGCGTAGCTCGACCACCCAACGACAGGCATGGAAGACCAGAACACCGCATTCAGCCACGCCGCTAGAATCAGGAGCGTGTACGAGCGGACAGTCATCTTCTGGCCTTTGGGGGGGGGGGGAGGAGACACAAATATAGTGGTTTGGTTTCATTGATTGACAGAACCATCAGATGAAGGAGGTGAATGCAGAGAGAGTGTGGGTGTTCTACCGATGTCAGGTCTACATATGGTTAGGTATCGGTCAATGGCCACCACAGTTAGCAGGCCGATACTGGCCATGCCAAAGAAGATGTTGAGTGCTGCATAGATCTGAAACGATGAACACAGACAGGTTCATATGAACACAGACAGGTTCATATGAACACAGACAGGTTCATATGAACACAGACAGGTTCATATGAAGTTAGACACAAGTCATCCGTACCCCATGGCACAGGGTCTGTATCCAACTCAATAATGTGTACGCAAAAGTACGCTATTTGGTATTTTTGTAACAACTGACAATGTGAGTTTGCATTTGAATTTGGCTGCACTGAAAGGAATCTAAAAAAGGAAATTCCACCAACTTGACATCCAGTGTATCCAAATTTCCAGCTGCCATGGAGATCGGAGGCAGCTGATAAAGGATAGCCGATGGCAGCCACGCCAATGTCAGTGAAGGCCAGGTTGATGATGATGCCGTTGGTGGCCGTACGGAGCTCCTTACATTTCACAAACATTAGCAGCACCACCATGTTGCTCGCCAAACTGATGATGCCTGATGGTGATGCAGTGTACACATGCTAATTAAATACTTATGGGTCCTTTCTTTATTAAGATCAATCTTATTTGTTTCTCTTTTTCTCTTTCTAGCTCAATATCCATTTACATTTACATTTACATTTACATTTAGGGCATTTGGCAGACGCTTTTATCCAAAGCGACTTACAAGGTGTACATTACATCCATCACATGATACCTGAGCATGGCCATTACCTAAGGCTAATAGAAAGGCTTTTGAAGCACTGAGAGAACGTCTTAGCTGGTCTAATAATAGCCTTTTGAGAGATTACAATAGTAAAGACACATATTTGCTCCAGGACAGATTATGCACAAAAAATGTGGTTGTCTAGTGCAATACCATGAATTTATAATATATATATAATATATTTATAACATATATTTATAACAGCCAGATAAGTAAACGATGAATAAATACTTGAATGGATAACATACTATAACTTTCCACACTGCTAGTGTTCAACAGCCAGCTTTCAGCTCTTCATGTGTGTTGTCATAAGCCCTCTAAAACTAAATGACTGTTGTTTTGTGATTGTGAAACTAGACTGTAATGCGATGAAGTCATCACCTGCAGCACTAATGCAGTTCAAAGGCAGGAAAAATGGTTTTATTCAGATTATGTATTTATATATACACATACATACATACATATATATCCATACACATACATACATATATATCCATACACATACATACATATATATCCATACACATACATACATATATATCCATACACATACATACATATATATCCATACACATACATACATATATATACATATACATACATACATACATATATATACATACACATACATACATATATATACATACACATACATACATATATATCCATACACATACATACATATATATCCATACACATACATACATATATATCCATACACATACATACATATATATACATACACATACATACATATATATGCATACACATACATACATATATATGCATACACATACATACATACATACATATATATACATATATATAATGTACATATATACATATATACTGTACATATATACATATATACTGTACATATATACACTGTACATATATACATATACATACTGTACATATATACATCATATATATACATATATATATACATATATATACTGTATATATATACTGTATATATACTGTATATATATACTGTATATATACTGTATATATATACTGTATATATACTGTATATATATACATATATATATACAGTATATATATACTGTATATATATACATATATACTGTATATATAAACATATATATACATATATACTGTATATGTAACTATATATAACTATAACTATATAAATATCTATATATATATATAACTATAACTATATAAATATATATATATATAACTATATAACTATATATATATATGTATGTATATAACTATATATATAACTATATAGATATATAACTATATATAACTATATAACAATATATATATAGATATAGATATAGATAGATATCTATATATCTATATAGATATAACTATATCTATATAGATATAGTTATATTGTTATATATATAGTTATATATATAACTATATATCTATATAGATATATATAACTGTAAACATTGATCGGACAATTAAAGAATGAATACAAAATTGGTAAATTGATACAATTAAGCATATGATATTGCATTGTGCCCTGAGGAGGAGATGGGAGCTCAGCGGTACCTGCAGTGAGGAGATAGCTGGCCACGATGTGATGCTCCAGCTGAGTGAAGGCGCTCTCCCCCCCGTAGGGTGGGACTTCACCTGAAGCGTTAACCACAGAATCTAGTCCCATTTGAATGAAGTACAAAGTGGATTGCTATTGTGAATTAATTCAGTAACAATGTTTATAGTAATACCATACGCAGTTGAACACACTCAGCTCGGTGTCGGTTTCAAAAATAAATCTAGCAAAAATAAACAATTCTGCAAAATGCAACTTCACCCTACAACCTGTAACCGAGCTCTGGAGCCTTGGTTGAGGAGCCAGGGGAGGTTCTATAAGGGTTAGGGTTCTAAGAGGGATTAGAACCTGCTGTTTCTACCCCTCATTACCAATTGTAAGGAGCCTGTTTGTTTGGAGCAGTGGAGGATTACGTCTCACGTGGATCAGGGATCTGCCCACATGAGTCTTGTTTTCAGAACTATGTTAAGTAGCGCATTACCGTCCAATAAAAACTGGGTTTTTTCTTTCTGTCACGAGGGGGCGATTAGGACCCAGAAGGCAGACCAAGACACAGTGGAGCTATAACCTAATGCTCTATTTACGCACACAAGATACAAGGGGGACCGGGGACAGGCAAGGGGGCTGGAGACCGGGAGGGAGTAGACAGGTGCGTGGTCCGGGACGGGAGAGGAGAGGGGTCTGGAGACCGGGAGGTAGTAGACAGGTGCGTGGTCCGGGAGAGGAGAGGGGTCTGGAGACCGGGAGGTAGTAGACAGGTGCGTGGTCCGGGAGAGGAGAGGGGTCTGGAGACCGGGAGGTAGTAGACAGGTGCGTGGTCCGGGAGAGGAGAGGGGTCTGGAGACCGGGAGGTAGTAGACAGGTGCGTGGTCCGGGACAGGCAATGAATCTGGATTTCCGGGACATCGTCGTGACGATTCTGTCCAGAATGTACCAAAGTACAAAGTAGCAACCATAAAGTACGACGAACGACCTGACAAAGGGGTAACAGGACGCCAGGGTCTATACACCCCAGGTGAGGGGATTAGTCATTAGACACGGCAATTGCTGACAGGTGTGTGTGTGCGCCGCACGCGCACACGGCTTGGCCACGCCCCCTGCCAACCACCGTAACCGTGACACTTTCATTAGAATGTGTCATGTGACTCAAATATAACAATTACTTACAGTCCATCTCTACCAGGAGGGCCCTCTAGCTACAGTCCATCTCTACCAGGAGGGCCCCCTAGCTACAGTCCATCTCTACCAGGAGGGCCCCCTAGCTACAGTCCATCTCTACCAGGAGGGCCCTCTAGCTACAGTCCATCTCTACCAGGAGGGCCCCCTAGCTACAGTCCATCTCTACCAGGAGGGCCCCCTAGCTACAGTCCATCTCTACCAGGAGGGCCCTCTAGCTACAGTCCATCTCTACCAGGAGGGCCCTCTAGCTACAGTCCATCTCTACCAGGAGGGCCCCCTAGCTACAGTCCATCTCTACCAGGAGGGCCCCCTAGCTACAGTCCATCTCTACCAGGAGGGCCCCCTAGCTACAGTCCATCTCTACCAGGAGGGCCCTCTAGCTACAGTCCATCTCTACCAGGAGGGCCCCCTAGCTACAGTCCATCTCTACCAGGAGGGCCCCCTAGCTACAGTCCATCTCTACCAGGAGGGCCCTCTAGCTACAGTCCATCTCTACCAGGAGGGCCCTCTAGCTACAGTCCATCTCTACCAGGAGGGCCCCCTAGCTACAGTCCATCTCTACCAGGAGGGCCCTCTAGCTACAGTCCATCTCTACCAGGAGGGCCCTCTAGCTACAGTCCATCTCTACCAGGAGGGCCCTCTAGTTACAGTCCATCTCTACCAGGAGGGCCCCCTAGCTACAGTCCATCTCTACCAGGAGGGCCCTCTAGCTATAGTCCATCTCTACCAGGAGGGCCCTCTAGCTACAGTCCATCTCTACCAGGAGGGCCCCCTAGCTACAGTCCATCTCTACCAGGAGGGCCCTCTAGCTACAGTCCATCTCTACCAGGAGGGCCCCCTAGCTACAGTCCATCTCTACCAGGAGGGCCCCCTAGCTACAGTCCTAGAGGGCCCATAGATAATATTTAATATATATATTATTTGAGATATGTAGTTTATTCTTTACAACAACAACCACAGTATGTAGATGTTGTATAGCAAGGTATGACGTCATACCATGCTATACAACACGACGGCCCTGTCTGAGAGCGCCCCCTTGTGGATGCTACACCTTACTACTGAACCCCTTACTACTGAACCCCTTACTACTGAACCCCTTACAACTGAACCCTTACTACTGAACCCCTTACTACTGAACCCTTACTACTGAACCCCTTACTACTGAACCCCTTACTACTGAACCCCTACTGAACCCCTTACTACTGAACCCTTTACTACTGAACCCCTTACTACTGAACTACTACTGAACCCCTTACTACTGAACTACTACTGAACCCCTTACTACTGAACCCCTTACTACTGAACTACTACTGAACCCCTTACTACTGAACCCCTTACTACTGAACTACTACTGAACCCCTTACTACTGAACCCCTTACTACTGAACCCCTTACTACTGAACTACTACTGAACCCCTTACTACTGAACTACTACTGAACCCCTTACTACTGAACCCCTTACTACTGAACCCTTTACTACTGAACCCCTTACTACTAAACAACTACTGAACCCCTTACTACTGAACCCTTTACTACTGAACCCCTTACTACTGAACCCCTTACTACTGAATCCTTTACTACTGAACCCCTTACTACTGAACTATTACTGAACCCCTTACTACTGAACCCCTTACTACTGAACTACTACTGAACCCCTTACTACTGAACCCCTTACTACTGAACCCTTTACTACTGAACCCCTTACTACTGAACCCCTTACTACTGAACCCCTTACTATGCAACCCCTTACTACTGAACCCCTTACTACTGAACCCTTTAATAATGAACCCCTTACTACTGAACTACTACTGAACCCCTTACTACTGAACTACTACTGAACCCCTTACTACTGAACCCCTTACTACTGAACTACTACTGAACCCCTTACTACTGAACTACTACTGAACCCCTTACTACTGAACCCCTTACTACTGAACTACTACTGAACCCCTTACTACTGAACTACTACTGAACCCCTTACTACTGAACCCCTTACTACTGAACTACTACTGAACCCCTTACTACTGAACCCTTTACTACTGAACCCCTTACTACTGAACCCCTTACTAATGAACCCCTTACTACTAAACCCTTTACTACTGAACTACTACTGAACCCCTTACTACTGAACCCCTTACTACTGAACTACTACTGAACCCCGTACTACTGAACCCCTTACTACTGAACCCCTTACTACTGAACTACTACTGAACCCCTTACTACTGAACCCCTTACTACTGAACCCCTTACTACTGGACCCCTTACTACTGAACCCCTTACTACTGAACCCCTACTGAACCCCTTACTACTGAACCCCTTACTACTGAACCCTTTACTACTGAACCCCTTACTACTGAACCCTTACTACTGAACCCCTTACTACTGAACCCCTTACTACTGAACCCCTTACTACTGAACCCTTTACTACTGAACTACTACTGAACCCCTTACTACTGAACCCATTACTACTGAACTACTACTGGACCCCTTACTACTGAACCCCTTACTACTGAACTACTACTGAACCCCTTACTACTGAACCCCTTACTACTGAACCCCTTACTACTGAACCCCTTACTACTGAACCCTTTACTACTGAACTACTACTGAACCCCTTACTACTGAACCCCTTACTACTGAACCCATTACTACTGAACTACTACTGAACCCCTTACTACTGAACTACTACTGAACCCCTTACTACTGAACCCCTTACTACTGAACCCCTACTGAACCCCTTACTACTGAACCCGTTACTACTGAACCCCTTACTACTGAACCCCTTACTACTGAACCCCTTACTACTGAACCCCTTACTACTGAACTACTACTGAACCCCTTACTACTGAACTACTACTGAACCCCTTACTACTGAACCCCTTACTAATGAACCCCTTACTACTAAACTACTACTGAACCCCTTACTACTGAACCCCTTACTACTGAACTACTACTGAACCCCTTACTACTGAACTACTACTGAACCCCTTACTACTGAACTACTACTGAACCCCTTACTACTGAACCCCTTACTACTGAACCCCTTACTACTGAACTACTACTGAACCCCTTACTACTGAACCCTTTACTACTGAACCCCTTACTACTGAACCCCTTACTAATGAACCCCTTACTACTAAACCCTTTACTACTGAACTACTACTGAACCCCTTACTACTGAACCCTTTACTACTGAACCCCTTACTACTGAACCCCTTACTACTGAACCCCTTACTACTGAACCCCTTACTACTGAACTACTACTGAACCCCTTACTACTGAACCCCTTACTACTGAACCCCTTACTACTGAACCCCTTACTACTGAACCCCTTACTACTGAACCCTTACTACTGAACCCCTTACTACTGAACCCTTACTACTGAACCCCTTACTACTGAACCCCTTACTACTGAACCCTTTACTACTGAACTACTACTGAACCCCTTACTACTGAACCCATTACTACTGAACTACTACTGGACCCCTTACTACTGAACCCCTTACTACTGAACTACTACTGAACCCCTTACTACTGAACCCCTTACTACTGAACCCCTTACTACTGAACCCTTTACTACTGAACTACTACTGAACCCCTTACTACTGAACCCCTTACTACTGAACCCATTACTACTGAACTACTACTGAACCCCTTACTACTGAACTACTACTGAACCCCTTACTACTGAACCCCTTACTACTGAACCCCTACTGAACCCCTTACTACTGAACCCCTTACTACTGAACCTGTTACTACTGAACCCCTTACTACTGAACCCCTTACTACTGAACCCCTTACTACTGAACCCGTTACTACTGAACCCCTTACTACTGAACCCCTTACTACTGAACCCTTTACTACTGAATCCCTTACTACTGAACTACTACTGAACCCCTTACTACTGAACCCCTTACTACTGAACTACTACTGAACCCCTTACTACTGAACCCCTTACTACTGAACCCCTTACTACTGAACTACTACTGAACCCCTTACTACTGAACTACTACTGAACCCCTTACTACTGAACCCTTTACTACTGAACCCCTTACTACTGAACCCCTTACTACTGAACCCCTTACTACTGAACTACTACTGAACCCCTTACTACTGAACCCATTACTACTGAACTACTACTGGACCCCTTACTACTGAACCCCTTACTACTGAACCCTTTACTACTGAACTACTACTGAACCCCTTACTACTGAACCCCTACGACTGAACCCATTACTACTGAACTACTACTGGACCCCTTACTACTGAACCCCTTACTACTGAACTACTACTGAACCCCTTACTACTGAACCCCTTACTACTGAACCCCTACTGAACCCCTTACTACTGAACCCCTTACTACTGAACCCCTTACTACTGAACCCGTTACTACTGAACCCCTTACTACTGAACCCCTTACTACTGAACCCGTTACTACTGAACCCCTTACTACTGAACCCCTTACTACTGAACCCTTACTACTGAACCCTTACTACTGAACTACTACTGAACCCCTTACTACTGAACCCCTTACTACTGAACTACTACTGAACCCCTTACTACTGAACCCCTTACTACTGAACTACTACTGAACCCCTTACTACTGAACTACTACTGAACCCCTTACTACTGAACCCCTTACTACTGAACCCCTTACTACTGAACTACTACTGAACCCCTTACTACTGAACCCTTACTACTGAACCCCTTACTACTGAACCCCTTACTACTGAACCCCTACTGAACCCCTTACTACTGAACCCTTTACTACTGAACCCCTTACTACTGAACTACTACTGAACCCCTTACTACTGAACTACTACTGAACCCCTTACTACTGAACCCCTTACTACTGAACTACTACTGAACCCCTTACTACTGAACCCCTTACTACTGAACTACTACTGAACCCCTTACTACTGAACCCCTTACTACTGAACCCCTTACTACTGAACTACTACTGAACCCCTTACTACTGAACTACTACTGAACCCCTTACTACTGAACCCCTTACTACTGAACCCTTACTACTGAACCCCTTACTACTGAACTACTACTGAACCCTTACTACTGAACCCTTACTACTGAACCCCTTACTACTGAACCCCTTACTACTGAACCCTTTACTACTGAACCCCTTACTACTGAACTACTACTGAACCCCTTACTACTGAACCCCTTACTACTGAACTACTACTGAACCCCTTACTACTGAACCCCTTACTACTGAACCCTTTACTACTGAACCCCTTACTACTGAACCCCTTACTACTGAACCCCTTACTACTGAACCCTTACTACTGAACCCCTTACTACTGAACCCCTTACTACTGAACCCCTTACTACTGAACTACTACTGAACCCCTTACTACTGAACTACTACTGAACCCCTTACTACTGAACCCCTTACTACTGAACTACTACTGAACCCCTTACTACTGAACTACTACTGAACCCCTTACTACTGAACCCCTTACTACTGAACTACTACTGAACCCTTACTACTGAACTACTACTGAACCCCTTACTACTGAACCCCTTACTACTGAACTACTACTGAACCCCTTACTACTGAACCCTTACTACTGAACCCCTTACTACTGAACCCCTTACTACTGAACCCCTTACTACTGAACCCTTACTACTGAACTACTACTGAACCCCTTACTACTGAACCCCTTACTACTGAACTACTACTGAACCCCTTACTACTGAACCCCTTACTACTGAACCCCTTACTACTGAACTACTACTGAACCCCTTACTACTGAACCCTTACTACTGAACCCCTTACTACTGAACCCCTTACTACTGAACCCCTTACTACTGAACCCCTTACTACTGAACCCCTTACTACTGAACCCCTTACTACTGAACCCTTACTACTGAACCCTTACTACTGAACCCCTTACTACTGAACCCCTTACTACTGAACCCTTACTACTGAACCCTTACTACTGAACCCTTACTACTGAACCCCTTACTACTGAACCCTTACTACTGAACTACTACTGAACCCCTTACTACTGAACCCCTTACTACTGAACTACTACTGAACCCCTTACTACTGAACCCCTTACTACTGAACCCCTTACTACTGAACCCCTTACTACTGAACTACTACTGAACCCCTTACTACTGAACCCCTTACTACTGAACCCCTTACTACTGAACCTACTACTGAACCCTTACTACTGAACTACTACTGAACCCCTTACTACTGAACCCCTTACTACTGAACCCCTACTGAACCCCTTACTACTGAACCCCTTACTACTGAACCCTTACTACTGAACCCCTTACTACTGAACCCTTACTACTGAACCCCTTACTACTGAACCCTTACTACTGAACTACTACTGAACCCCTTACTACTGAACTACTACTGAACCCCTTACTACTGAACCCCTTACTACTGAACCCCTTACTACTGAACTACTACTGAACCCTTACTACTGAACCCCTTACTACTGAACTACTACTGAACCCCTTACTACTGAACTACTACTGAACCCCTTACTACTGAACTACTACTGAACCCCTTACTACTGAACCCCTTACTACTGAACCCCTTACTACTGAACTACTACTGAACCCCTTACTACTGAACCCTTTACTACTGAACCCCTTACTACTGAACCCCTTACTACTGAACCCCTTACTACTGAACCCTTACTACTGAACTACTACTGAACCCCTTACTACTGAACCCTTACTACTGAACCCCTTACTACTGAACCCCTTACTACTGAACCCCTTACTACTGAACTACTACTGAACCCCTTACTACTGAACCCTTACTACTGAACCCCTTACTACTGAACCCCTTACTACTGAACCCCTTACTACTGAACCCTTACTACTGAACCCCTTACTACTGAACCCCTTACTACTGAACCCCTTACTACTGAACCCTTACTACTGAACTACTACTGAACCCCTTACTACTGAACCCTTACTACTGAACTACTACTGAACCCCTTACTACTGAACCCCTTACTACTGAACTACTACTGAACCCCTTACTACTGAACCCCTTACTACTGAACCCCTTACTACTGAACCCTTACTACTGAACTACTACTGAACCCCTTACTACTGAACCCCTTACTACTGAACCCTTACTACTGAACTACTACTGAACCCCTTACTACTGAACTACTACTGAACCCCTTACTACTGAACCCCTTACTACTGAACCCTACTACTGAACCCCTTACTACTGAACCCCTTACTACTGAACCCTTACTACTGAACCCCTTACTACTGAACCCCTTACTACTGAACCCCTTACTACTGAACCCGTTACTACTGAACCCCTTACTACTGAACCCCTTACTACTGAACCCTTTACTACTGAACCCTTACTACTGAACTACTACTGAACCCCTTACTACTGAACCCCTTACTACTGAACTACTACTGAACCCCTTACTACTGAACCCCTTACTACTGAACCCCTTACTACTGAACTACTACTGAACCCCTTACTACTGAACTACTACTGAACCCCTTACTACTGAACCCTTACTACTGAACCCCTTACTACTGAACCCCTTACTACTGAACCCCTTACTACTGAACTACTACTGAACCCCTTACTACTGAACCCTTACTACTGAACTACTACTGACCCCTTACTACTGAACCCCTTACTACTGAACCCTTTACTACTGAACTACTACTGAACCCCTTACTACTGAACCCCTTACTACTGAACCCTTACTACTGAACTACTACTGACCCCTTACTACTGAACCCCTTACTACTGAACTACTACTGAACCCCTTACTACTGAACCCCTTACTACTGAACCCTACTGAACCCCTTACTACTGAACCCCTTACTACTGAACCCCTTACTACTGAACCCTTACTACTGAACCCCTTACTACTGAACCCCTTACTACTGAACCCGTTACTACTGAACCCCTTACTACTGAACCCCTTACTACTGAACCCTTACTACTGAACCCTTACTACTGAACTACTACTGAACCCCTTACTACTGAACCCCTTACTACTGAACTACTACTGAACCCCTTACTACTGAACCCCTTACTACTGAACTACTACTGAACCCCTTACTACTGAACTACTACTGAACCCCTTACTACTGAACCCCTTACTACTGAACCCCTTACTACTGAACTACTACTGAACCCCTTACTACTGAACCCTTACTACTGAACCCCTTACTACTGAACCCCTTACTACTGAACTACTACTGAACCCCTTACTACTGAACCCCTTACTACTGAACCCCTTACTACTGAACTACTACTGAACCCCTTACTACTGAACCCCTTACTACTGAACTACTACTGACCCCTTACTACTGAACCCCTTACTACTGAACCCCTTACTACTGAACCCCTTACTACTGAACCCCTTACTACTGAACCCTTACTACTGAACCCCTTACTACTGAACCCTTACTACTGAACCCTTACTACTGAACCCCTTACTACTGAACCCC
This sequence comes from Muraenolepis orangiensis, assembly GCA_027704905.1. Lineage (NCBI taxonomy): Eukaryota > Metazoa > Chordata > Actinopteri > Gadiformes > Muraenolepididae > Muraenolepis > Muraenolepis orangiensis. Next base: position 2,817,282 of record CM051016.1, read on the forward strand.
TTACTACTGAACCCCTTACTACTGAACCCCTTACTACTGAACCACTACTGAACCCCTTACTACTGAACCCCTTACTACTGAACCCCTTACTACTGAACCCCTTACTACTGAACCCCTTACTACTGAACTACTACTGAACCCCTTACTACTGAACTACTACTGAACCCTTACTACTGAACCCTACTACTGAACCCCTTACTACTGAACCCCTTACTACTGAACCCTTACTACTGAACCCCTTACTACTGAACCCCTTACTACTGAACCCCTTACTACTGAACCCTTACTACTGAACCCTTACTACTGAACCCCTTACTACTGAACTACTACTGAACCCCTTACTACTGAACTACTACTGAACCCCTTACTACTGAACCCTTACTACTGAACCCCTTACTACTGAACCCTTACTACTGAACCTACTACTGAACCCCTTACTACTGAACCCCTTACTACTGAACCTACTACTGAACCCCTTACTACTGAACCCTTACTACTGAACCCCTTACTACTGAACCCTTACTACTGAACCCCTTACTACTGAACCCTTACTACTGAACCCCTTACTACTGAACCCCTTACTACTGAACTACTACTGAACCCCTTACTACTGAACTACTACTGAACCCCTTACTACTGAACTACTACTGAACCCCTTACTACTGAACCCCTTACTACTGAACCCCTTACTACTGAACTACTACTGAACCCCTTACTACTGAACCCTTACTACTGAACCCCTTACTACTGAACCCCTTACTACTGAACCCCTTACTACTGAACCCTTACTACTGAACCCCTTACTACTGAACCCTTTACTACTGAACTACTACTGACCCTTACTACTGAACCCCTTACTACTGAACCCCTTACTACTGAACCCCTTACTACTGAACCCCTTACTACTGAACCCCTTACTACTGAACCCCTTACTACTGAACTACTACTGAACCCCTTACTACTGAACCCTTACTACTGAACCCTTACTACTGAACCCCTTACTACTGAACCCTTACTACTGAACCCCTTACTACTGAACCCCTTACTACTGAACCCTTACTACTGAACTACTACTGAACCCCTTACTACTGAACCCTTACTACTGAACTACTGAACCCCTTACTACTGAACCCCTTACTACTGAACCCTTACTACTGAACCCCTTACTACTGAACCCCTTACTACTGAACCCCTTACTACTGAACCCCTTACTACTGAACCCTTACTACTGAACCCCTTACTACTGAACCCCTTACTACTGAACCCCTTACTACTGAACTACTACTGAACCCCTTACTACTGAACCCCTTACTACTGAACCCTTACTACTGAACTACTACTGAACCCCTTACTACTGAACCCCTTACTACTGAACTACTACTGAACCCCTTACTACTGAACCCTTACTACTGAACCCCTTACTACTGAACCCCTTACTACTGAACCCCTTACTACTGAACTACTACTGAACCCCTTACTACTGAACCCCTTACTACTGAACCCCTACTGAACCCCTTACTACTGAACCCCTTACTACTGAACCCTTACTACTGAACCCCTTACTACTGAACCCCTTACTACTGAACCCCTTACTACTGAACCCTTACTACTGAACTACTACTGAACCCCTTACTACTGAACCTACTACTGAACCCCTTACTACTGAACCCTTACTACTGAACCCCTTACTACTGAACCCCTTACTACTGAACTACTACTGAACCCCTTACTACTGAACCTACTACTGAACCCCTTACTACTGAACCCCTTACTACTGAACTACTACTGAACCCCTTACTACTGAACCCCTTACTACTGAACCCCTTACTACTGAACCCCTTACTACTGAACCCCTTACTACTGAACCTACTACTGAACCCCTTACTACTGAACCCCTTACTACTGAACCTACTACTGAACCCCTTACTACTGAACTACTACTGAACCCCTTACTACTGAACCCTTACTACTGAACCCCTTACTACTGAACCCTTACTACTGAACCCCTTACTACTGAACTACTACTGAACCCCTTACTACTGAACCCTTACTACTGAACCCTTACTACTGAACCCCTTACTACTGAACCCCTTACTACTGAACCCCTTACTACTGAACTACTACTGAACCCCTTACTACTGAACCCTTACTACTGAACCCCTTACTACTGAACCCTTACTACTGAACCCCTTACTACTGAACCCCTTACTACTGAACCCCTTACTACTGAACCCCTTACTACTGAACCCCTTACTACTGAACCCTTACTACTGAACCCCTTACTACTGAACCCCTTACTACTGAACCCCTTACTACTGAACCCCTTACTACTGAACCCTTACTACTGAACCCCTTACTACTGAACCCCTTACTACTGAACTACTACTGAACCCCTTACTACTGAACCCCTTACTACTGAACCCCTTACTACTGAACCCCTTACTACTGAACCCTTACTACTGAACCCCTTACTACTGAACCCCTTACTACTGAACCCTTACTACTGAACCCCTTACTACTGAACCCTTACTACTGAACCCTTACTACTGAACCCCTTACTACTGAACCTACTACTGAACCCCTTACTACTGAACCCTTACTACTGAACCCCTTACTACTGAACCCCTTACTACTGAACCTACTACTGAACCCCTTACTACTGAACCCCTTACTACTGAACCCCTTACTACTGAACCCCTTACTACTGAACCCCTTACTACTGAACCTACTACTGAACCCCTTACTACTGAACCCCTTACTACTGAACCCTACTACTGAACCCCTTACTACTGAACTACTACTGAACCCCTTACTACTGAACCCTTACTACTGAACCCCTTACTACTGAACCCCTTACTACTGAACCCCTTACTACTGAACCCCTTACTACTGAACCCCTTACTACTGAACCCTTACTACTGAACCCCTTACTACTGAACCCTTACTACTGAACCCCTTACTACTGAACCCCTTACTACTGAACCTACTACTGAACCCCTTACTACTGAACCCTTACTACTGAACCCCTTACTACTGAACCCCTTACTACTGAACCCTTACTACTGAACCCCTTACTACTGAACCCCTTACTACTGAACCCCTTACTACTGAACCCCTTACTACTGAACCCCTTACTACTGAACCCCTTACTACTGAACTACTACTGAACCCTTACTACTGAACCCCTTACTACTGAACTACTACTGAACCCTTACTACTGAACCCTTACTACTGAACCCCTTACTACTGAACTACTACTGAACCCCTTACTACTGAACTACTACTGAACCCTTACTACTGAACCCTTACTACTGAACCCCTTACTACTGAACCCTTACTACTGAACCCCTTACTACTGAACTACTACTGAACCCCTTACTACTGAACCCCTTACTACTGAACTACTACTGAACCCCTTACTACTGAACCCCTTACTACTGAACCCCTTACTACTGAACTACTACTGAACCCCTTACTACTGAACCCTTACTACTGAACCCCTTACTACTGAACTACTACTGAACCCCTTACTACTGAACCCCTTACTACTGAACCCTTACTACTGAACCCCTTACTACTGAACCTACTACTGAACCCCTTACTACTGAACCCCTTACTACTGAACCCCTTACTACTGAACCCCTTACTACTGAACCCTTACTACTGAACCCCTTACTACTGAACCCTTACTACTGAACCCCTTACTACTGAACCCCTTACTACTGAACCCCTTACTACTGAACCCCTTACTACTGAACTACTACTGAACCCCTTACTACTGAACCCCTTACTACTGAACTACTACTGAACCCCTTACTACTGAACTACTACTGAACCCCTTACTACTGAACCCCTTACTACTGAACCCCTTACTACTGAACCCTTACTACTGAACCCCTTACTACTGAACCCTTACTACTGAACCCCTTACTACTGAACCCCTTACTACTGAACCCTTACTACTGAACCCCTTACTACTGAACCCTTACTACTGAACCCCTTACTACTGAACTACTACTGAACCCCTTACTACTGAACCCTTACTACTGAACTACTACTGAACCCCTTACTACTGAACCCCTTACTACTGAACCCTTACTACTGAACCCTTACTACTGAACCCCTTACTACTGAACCCTTACTACTGAACCCTTACTACTGAACCCCTTACTACTGAACCCTTACTACTGAACCCCTTACTACTGAACTACTACTGAACCCCTTACTACTGAACCCCTTACTACTGAACTACTACTGAACCCCTTACTACTGAACCCCTTACTACTGAACCCTTACTACTGAACCCTTACTACTGAACCCTTACTACTGAACCCCTTACTACTGAACCCCTTACTACTGAACCCCTTACTACTGAACTACTACTGAACCCTTACTACTGAACCTACTACTGAACCCCTTACTACTGAACCCCTTACTACTGAACCCTACTACTGAACCCCTTACTACTGAACCCTTACTACTGAACCCCTTACTACTGAACCCCTTACTACTGAACCCTTACTACTGAACCTACTACTGAACCCCTTACTACTGAACCCTTACTACTGAACCCCTTACTACTGAACTACTACTGAACCCCTTACTACTGAACCCCTTACTACTGAACTACTACTGAACCCCTTACTACTGAACCCTTACTACTGAACCCCTTACTACTGAACCTACTACTGAACCCCTTACTACTGAACCCTTACTACTGAACCCCTTACTACTGAACCCCTTACTACTGAACTACTACTGAACCCCTTACTACTGAACCCTTACTACTGAACCCCTTACTACTGAACCCCTTACTACTGAACCCTTACTACTGAACCCCTTACTACTGAACCCCTTACTACTGAACCCCTTACTACTGAACCCTACTACTGAACCCCTTACTACTGAACCCTTACTACTGAACCCTTACTACTGAACCCCTTACTACTGAACCCCTTACTACTGAACCCCTTACTACTGAACCCCTTACTACTGAACCCCTTACTACTGAACCCCTTACTACTGAACCCTTACTACTGAACCCCTTACTACTGAACCCCTTACTACTGAACCCTTACTACTGAACCCCTTACTACTGAACCCCTTACTACTGAACCCCTTACTACTGAACCCTTACTACTGAACCCCTTACTACTGAACCCCTTACTACTGAACCCCTTACTACTGAACCCCTTACTACTGAACTACTACTGAACCCCTTACTACTGAACCCCTTACTACTGAACTACTACTGAACCCCTTACTACTGAACCCCTTACTACTGAACCTTACTACTGAACCCCTTACTACTGAACCCCTTACTACTGAACCCCTTACTACTGAACCCTTACTACTGAACTACTACTGAACCCCTTACTACTGAACCCCTTACTACTGAACCCCTTACTACTGAACCCCTTACTACTGAACCCCTTACTACTGAACCTACTACTGAACCCCTTACTACTGAACCCCTTACTACTGAACCTACTACTGAACCCCTTACTACTGAACCCCTTACTACTGAACCCCTTACTACTGAACCCTTACTACTGAACCCCTTACTACTGAACCCCTTACTACTGAACCCTTACTACTGAACCCCTTACTACTGAACCCTTACTACTGAACCCTTACTACTGAACCCCTTACTACTGAACTACTACTGAACCCCTTACTACTGAACCCCTTACTACTGAACTACTACTGAACCCCTTACTACTGAACCCCTTACTACTGAACCCTTACTACTGAACTACTACTGAACCCCTTACTACTGAACTACTACTGAACCCCTTACTACTGAACCCTTACTACTGAACCCCTTACTACTGAACCCTTACTACTGAACCCCTTACTACTGAACCTACTACTGAACCCCTTACTACTGAACCCCTTACTACTGAACTACTACTGAACCCCTTACTACTGAACCCCTTACTACTGAACCCCTTACTACTGAACTACTACTGAACCCCTTACTACTGAACCCTTACTACTGAACCCCTTACTACTGAACCCTACTACTGAACCCCTTACTACTGAACCCCTTACTACTGAACTACTACTGAACCCCTTACTACTGAACCCCTTACTACTGAACCCCTTACTACTGAACCCTTACTACTGAACCCCTTACTACTGAACCCCTTACTACTGAACCCCTTACTACTGAACCCTTACTACTGAACCCCTTACTACTGAACCCCTTACTACTGAACCCCTTACTACTGAACCCCTTACTACTGAACTACTACTGAACCCTTACTACTGAACCCTTACTACTGAACCCCTTACTACTGAACTACTACTGAACCCCTTACTACTGAACCCTTACTACTGAACTACTACTGAACCCCTTACTACTGAACTACTACTGAACCCCTTACTACTGAACCCCTTACTACTGAACCCCTTACTACTGAACTACTACTGAACCCCTTACTACTGAACCCCTTACTACTGAACCCCTTACTACTGAACCCCTTACTACTGAACCCCTTACTACTGAACCCCTTACTACTGAACCCCTTACTACTGAACCCCTTACTACTGAACTACTACTGAACCCCTTACTACTGAACCCTTACTACTGAACCCCTTACTACTGAACCCCTTACTACTGAACTACTACTGAACCCCTTACTACTGAACCCCTTACTACTGAACCCCTTACTACTGAACCCCTTACTACTGAACCCTTACTACTGAACCCCTTACTACTGAACCCCTTACTACTGAACCCCTTACTACTGAACCCCTTACTACTGAACCCTTACTACTGAACCCCTTACTACTGAACCCCTTACTACTGAACCCTTACTACTGAACCCCTTACTACTGAACCCTTACTACTGAACCCCTTACTACTGAACCCTTACTACTGAACCCCTTACTACTGAACCCCTTACTACTGAACTACTACTGAACCCCTTACTACTGAACCCCTTACTACTGAACCCTTACTACTGAACCCCTTACTACTGAACCCCTTACTACTGAACCCTTACTACTGAACCCCTTACTACTGAACCCCTTACTACTGAACCCTTACTACTGAACTACTACTGAACCCCTTACTACTGAACCCTTACTACTGAACCCCTTACTACTGAACCCCTTACTACTGAACCCCTTACTACTGAACCCCTTACTACTGAACCCTTACTACTGAACCCCTTACTACTGAACCCCTTACTACTGAACCCTTACTACTGAACTACTACTGAACCCCTTACTACTGAACCCCTTACTACTGAACCCTTACTACTGAACCCCTTACTACTGAACCCTTACTACTGAACCCCTTACTACTGAACCCTTACTACTGAACTACTACTGAACCCCTTACTACTGAACCCCTTACTACTGAACCCCTTACTACTGAACCCTTACTACTGAACCCCTTACTACTGAACCCCTTACTACTGAACCCCTTACTACTGAACTACTACTGAACCCCTTACTACTGAACCCCTTACTACTGAACCTACTACTGAACCCCTTACTACTGAACCCCTTACTACTGAACCCCTTACTACTGAACCCTTACTACTGAACCCCTTACTACTGAACCCCTTACTACTGAACCCCTTACTACTGAACCCTTACTACTGAACCCCTTACTACTGAACCCCTTACTACTGAACCCCTTACTACTGAACCCCTTACTACTGAACCCCTTACTACTGAACTACTACTGAACCCCTTACTACTGAACCCCTTACTACTGAACCCCTTACTACTGAACCTACTACTGAACCCTTACTACTGAACCCCTTACTACTGAACCCCTTACTACTGAACCCTTACTACTGAACCCCTTACTACTGAACCCCTTACTACTGAACCCCTACTGAACCCCTTACTACTGAACTACTACTGAACCCCTTACTACTGAACCCCTTACTACTGAACCCCTTACTACTGAACCCTTACTACTGAACCCCTTACTACTGAACCCCTTACTACTGAACCCCTACTACTGAACCCCTTACTACTGAACTACTACTGAACCCCTTACTACTGAACCCCTTACTACTGAACCCTTACTACTGAACCCCTTACTACTGAACCCTTACTACTGAACCCCTTACTACTGAACCCTTACTACTGAACCCCTTACTACTGAACCCTTACTACTGAACCCTTACTACTGAACCCTACTCTAACTACTGAACCCTTACTACTGAACCCCTTACTACTGAACCCCTACTACTGAACCCTTACTACTGAACATACTGAACCCTTACTACTGAACCCTTACTACTGAACCCCTTACTACTGAACTACTACTGAACCCCTTACTACTGAACCCCTTACTACTGAACCCCTTACTACTGAACCCCTTACTACTGAACTACTACTGAACCCCTTACTACTGAACCCTTACTACTGAACCCTACTACTGAACCCCTTACTACTGAACCCCTTACTACTGAACTACTACTGAACCCCTTACTACTGAACCCCTTACTACTGAACTACTACTGAACCCCTTACTACTGAACCCTTACTACTGAACCCCTTACTACTGAACCCTTACTACTGAACCCCTTACTACTGAACCTACTACTGAACCCCTTACTACTGAACCCCTTACTACTGAACCTACTACTGAACCCCTTACTACTGAACCCCTTACTACTGAACCCCTTACTACTGAACCCTACTACTGAACCCCTTACTACTGAACCCCTTACTACTGAACCCCTTACTACTGAACTACTACTGAACCCCTTACTACTGAACCCCTTACTACTGAACTACTACTGAACCCCTTACTACTGAACCCCTTACTACTGAACCCCTTACTACTGAACCCCTTACTACTGAACCCCTTACTACTGAACCCCTTACTACTGAACCCCTTACTACTGAACCCTTACTACTGAACCCCTTACTACTGAACCCTTACTACTGAACCCTTACTACTGAACCCCTTACTACTGAACCCCTTACTACTGAACCCTTACTACTGAACTACTACTGAACCCCTTACTACTGAACCCCTTACTACTGAACCCTTACTACTGAACTACTACTGAACCCCTTACTACTGAACCCCTTACTACTGAACTACTACTGAACCCCTTACTACTGAACCCCTTACTACTGAACCCTACTACTGAACCCTTACTACTGAACCCCTTACTACTGAACCCCTTACTACTGAACCCCTTACTACTGAACCCCTTACTACTGAACCCCTTACTACTGAACCCTTACTACTGAACCCCTTACTACTGAACCCCTTACTACTGAACCCTTACTACTGAACCCCTTACTACTGAACTACTACTGAACCCCTTACTACTGAACCCCTTACTACTGAACCTACTACTGAACCCCTTACTACTGAACCCCTTACTACTGAACTACTACTGAACCCCTTACTACTGAACCCCTTACTACTGAACCTACTACTGAACCCCTTACTACTGAACCCCTTACTACTGAACCCCTTACTACTGAACTACTACTGAACCCCTTACTACTGAACCCTTACTACTGAACCCCTTACTACTGAACCCCTTACTACTGAACTACTACTGAACCCCTTACTACTGAACCCCTTACTACTGAACCCCTTACTACTGAACCCTTACTACTGAACCCCTTACTACTGAACCCTTACTACTGAACTACTACTGAACCCCTTACTACTGAACCCCTTACTACTGAACCCCTTACTACTGAACCCCTTACTACTGAACCCCTTACTACTGAACCCCTTACTACTGAACCCTTACTACTGAACCCCTTACTACTGAACCCTTACTACTGAACCCCTTACTACTGAACCCCTTACTACTGAACCCCTACTGAACCCTTACTACTGAACCCTTACTACTGAACCCCTTACTACTGAACTACTACTGAACCCCTTACTACTGAACCCTTACTACTGAACTACTACTGAACCCCTTACTACTGAACCCCTTACTACTGAACTACTACTGAACCCCTTACTACTGAACCCCTTACTACTGAACTACTACTGAACCCCTTACTACTGAACCCCTTACTACTGAACCCCTTACTACTGAACCCCTTACTACTGAACTACTACTGAACCCCTTACTACTGAACCCCTTACTACTGAACCCTTACTACTGAACCCCTTACTACTGAACCCCTTACTACTGAACCCCTTACTACTGAACCCTTACTACTGAACCCTTACTACTGAACCCCTTACTACTGAACCCTTACTACTGAACCCCTTACTACTGAACCCTTACTACTGAACTACTACTGAACCCCTTACTACTGAACCCCTTACTACTGAACCCTTACTACTGAACCCCTTACTACTGAACCCCTTACTACTGAACCCCTTACTACTGAACCCCTTACTACTGAACCCCTTACTACTGAACCCCTTACTACTGAACTACTACTGAACCCCTTACTACTGAACCCCTTACTACTGAACCCTTACTACTGAACCCTTACTACTGAACCCCTTACTACTGAACCCTTACTACTGAACCCCTTACTACTGAACCCCTTACTACTGAACTACTACTGAACCCCTTACTACTGAACCCCTTACTACTGAACCCCTTACTACTGAACCCCTTACTACTGAACCCTTACTACTGAACTACTACTGAACCCCTTACTACTGAACCCCTTACTACTGAACCCCTTACTACTGAACCCTTACTACTGAACCCCTTACTACTGAACCCCTTACTACTGAACCCCTTACTACTGAACTACTACTGAACCCCTTACTACTGAACCCCTTACTACTGAACCCTACTACTGAACCCCTTACTACTGAACTACTACTGAACCCCTTACTACTGAACCCCTTACTACTGAACCCCTTACTACTGAACCCCTTACTACTGAACCCCTTACTACTGAACCCCTTACTACTGAACCCTACTGAACCCTTACTACTGAACCCTTACTACTGAACCCCTTACTACTGAACTACTACTGAACCCCTTACTACTGAACCCTTACTACTGAACCCCTTACTACTGAACTACTACTGAACCCCTTACTACTGAACCCCTTACTACTGAACTACTACTGAACCCCTTACTACTGAACCCTTACTACTGAACCTACTACTGAACCCCTTACTACTGAACCCCTTACTACTGAACCCTTACTACTGAACCCCTTACTACTGAACCTACTACTGAACCCCTTACTACTGAACCCCTTACTACTGAACCCTTACTACTGAACTACTACTGAACCCCTTACTACTGAACCCCTTACTACTGAACCCCTTACTACTGAACCCCTTACTACTGAACCTACTACTGAACCCCTTACTACTGAACCCCTTACTACTGAACCCCTTACTACTGAACCCCTTACTACTGAACCCTTACTACTGAACCCTTACTACTGAACCCCTTACTACTGAACCCCTTACTACTGAACTACTACTGAACCCCTTACTACTGAACCCCTTACTACTGAACTACTACTGAACCCCTTACTACTGAACCCCTTACTACTGAACCCCTTACTACTGAACCCCTTACTACTGAACCCCTTACTACTGAACCCCTTACTACTGAACCCCTTACTACTGAACCCTTACTACTGAACCCTTACTACTGAACCCCTTACTACTGAACCCTTACTACTGAACCCCTTACTACTGAACCCCTTACTACTGAACCCTTACTACTGAACTACTACTGAACCCCTTACTACTGAACCCCTTACTACTGAACCTACTACTGAACCCCTTACTACTGAACCCCTTACTACTGAACCCTTACTACTGAACCCTTACTACTGAACCCTTACTACTGAACCCCTTACTACTGAACCCCTTACTACTGAACCCTTACTACTGAACCCCTTACTACTGAACCCTTACTACTGAACCCCTTACTACTGAACTACTACTGAACCCCTTACTACTGAACCCCTTACTACTGAACCCCTTACTACTGAACCCCTTACTACTGAACTACTACTGAACCCCTTACTACTGAACCCCTTACTACTGAACCCCTTACTACTGAACTACTACTGAACCCCTTACTACTGAACCCCTTACTACTGAACTACTACTGAACCCTTACTACTGAACCCCTTACTACTGAACCCCTTACTACTGAACCCCTTACTACTGAACCCCTTACTACTGAACCCCTTACTACTGAACCTACTACTGAACCCCTTACTACTGAACCCCTTACTACTGAACCCCTTACTACTGAACTACTACTGAACCCTTACTACTGAACCCCTTACTACTGAACCCCTTACTACTGAACCCCTTACTACTGAACCCCTTACTACTGAACCCCTTACTACTGAACCCTTACTACTGAACCCCTTACTACTGAACCCCTTACTACTGAACCCCTTACTACTGAACCCCTTACTACTGAACCCTTACTACTGAACCCCTTACTACTGAACCCTTACTACTGAACCTACTACTGAACCCCTTACTACTGAACCCCTTACTACTGAACCCCTTACTACTGAACCCCTTACTACTGAACCCTTACTACTGAACCCCTTACTACTGAACCCCTTACTACTGAACCCTTACTACTGAACTACTACTGAACCCCTTACTACTGAACCCCTTACTACTGAACCCTTACTACTGAACCCCTTACTACTGAACTACTACTGAACCCCTTACTACTGAACCCCTTACTACTGAACCCCTTACTACTGAACCCCTTACTACTGAACCCTTACTACTGAACCCCTTACTACTGAACCCCTTACTACTGAACCCCTTACTACTGAACTACTACTGAACCCCTTACTACTGAACCCCTTACTACTGAACTACTACTGAACCCCTTACTACTGAACCCCTTACTACTGAACTACTACTGAACCCCTTACTACTGAACCCCTTACTACTGAACCCTTACTACTGAACCCCTTACTACTGAACTATACTGAACCCCTTACTACTGAACCCCTTACTACTGAACCCCTTACTACTGAACCCCTTACTACTGAACCCTTACTACTGAACCCCTTACTACTGAACCCCTTACTACTGAACCCCTTACTACTGAACCCCTTACTACTGAACCCTTACTACTGAACCCCTTACTACTGAACCTACTACTGAACCCCTTACTACTGAACCCCTTACTACTGAACTACTACTGAACCCCTTACTACTGAACCCCTTACTACTGAACTACTACTGAACCCCTTACTACTGAACCCCTTACTACTGAACCCCTTACTACTGAACCCCTTACTACTGAACCCCTTACTACTGAACCTTACTACTGAACCCCTTACTACTGAACCCTTACTACTGAACCCCTTACTACTGAACCCTTACTACTGAACCCTTACTACTGAACTACTACTGAACCCCTTACTACTGAACCCCTTACTACTGAACTACTACTGAACCCCTTACTACTGAACCCCTTACTACTGAACCCTACTACTGAACCCCTTACTACTGAACCCCTTACTACTGAACCCCTTACTACTGAACTACTACTGAACCCCTTACTACTGAACCCCTTACTACTGAACCCTTACTACTGAACCCCTTACTACTGAACCCTTACTACTGAACCCCTTACTACTGAACCCCTTACTACTGAACCCCTTACTACTGAACCCTACTACTGAACCCCTTACTACTGAACCCCTTACTACTGAACTACTACTGAACCCCTTACTACTGAACCCCTTACTACTGAACTACTACTGAACCCCTTACTACTGAACCCCTTACTACTGAACCCCTTACTACTGAACCCCTTACTACTGAACCCCTTACTACTGAACCCCTTACTACTGAACCCCTTACTACTGAACCCCTTACTACTGAACTACTACTGAACCCCTTACTACTGAACCCCTTACTACTGAACTACTACTGAACCCCTTACTACTGAACCCCTTACTACTGAACCCCTTACTACTGAACCCTTACTACTGAACCCCTTACTACTGAACCCCTTACTACTGAACCCCTTACTACTGAACCCCTTACTACTGAACCCTTACTACTGAACCCCTTACTACTGAACCCCTTACTACTGAACCCTTACTACTGAACTACTACTGAACCCCTTACTACTGAACCCCTTACTACTGAACTACTACTGAACCCCTTACTACTGAACCCCTTACTACTGAACCCCTTACTACTGAACCCCTTACTACTGAACCCCTTACTACTGAACCCCTTACTACTGAACCCTTACTACTGAACCCCTTACTACTGAACCCTTACTACTGAACCCCTTACTACTGAACCCTTACTACTGAACCCCTTACTACTGAACCCCTTACTACTGAACCCTTACTACTGAACCCCTTACTACTGAACCCTTACTACTGAACCCTTACTACTGAACCCCTTACTACTGAACCCTTACTACTGAACTACTACTGAACCCCTTACTACTGAACCCTTACTACTGAACTACTACTGAACCCCTTACTACTGAACCCCTTACTACTGAACCCTTACTACTGAACCCTTACTACTGAACCCCTTACTACTGAACCCCTTACTACTGAACCCTTACTACTGAACCCCTTACTACTGAACCCCTTACTACTGAACCCCTTACTACTGAACCTACTACTGAACTACTACTGAACCCTTACTACTGAACCCCTTACTACTGAACCCCTTACTACTGAACCCCTTACTACTGAACCCTTACTACTGAACCCCTTACTACTGAACCCCTTACTACTGAACCCCTTACTACTGAACTACTACTGAACCCCTTACTACTGAACCCCTTACTACTGAACCCTTACTACTGAACCCCTTACTACTGAACCCCTTACTACTGAACCCCTTACTACTGAACCCTTACTACTGAACCCTTACTACTGAACCCCTTACTACTGAACCCCTTACTACTGAACCCCTTACTACTGAACTACTACTGAACCCCTTACTACTGAACCCCTTACTACTGAACCCCTTACTACTGAACCCCTTACTACTGAACCCCTTACTACTGAACCTACTACTGAACCCCTTACTACTGAACCCTTACTACTGAACCCCTTACTACTGAACCCTTACTACTGAACTACTACTGAACCCCTTACTACTGAACCCCTTACTACTGAACCCTTACTACTGAACCCCTTACTACTGAACCCCTTACTACTGAACCCCTTACTACTGAACCCCTTACTACTGAACCCCTTACTACTGAACTACTACTGAACCCCTTACTACTGAACCCCTTACTACTGAACCCCTTACTACTGAACTACTACTGAACCCCTTACTACTGAACCCTTACTACTGAACCCCTTACTACTGAACCCTTACTACTGAACCCCTTACTACTGAACCCCTTACTACTGAACCCTTACTACTGAACCCCTTACTACTGAACTACTACTGAACCCCTTACTACTGAACCCCTTACTACTGAACTACTACTGAACCCCTTACTACTGAACCCCTTACTACTGAACTACTACTGAACCCCTTACTACTGAACCCTACTACTGAACCCCTTACTACTGAACCCCTTACTACTGAACTACTACTGAACCCCTTACTACTGAACCCCTTACTACTGAACCCCTTACTACTGAACCCCTTACTACTGAACCCCTTACTACTGAACCCTTACTACTGAACCCCTTACTACTGAACCCTTACTACTGAACCCCTTACTACTGAACCCCTTACTACTGAACCCCTTACTACTGAACCCCTTACTACTGAACTACTACTGAACCCCTTACTACTGAACCCCTTACTACTGAACTACTACTGAACCCCTTACTACTGAACCCCTTACTACTGAACTACTACTGAACCCCTTACTACTGAACCCCTTACTACTGAACCCCTTACTACTGAACCCCTTACTACTGAACCCTTACTACTGAACCCTTACTACTGAACCCCTTACTACTGAACCCCTTACTACTGAACCCTTACTACTGAACCCCTTACTACTGAACTACTACTGAACCCCTTACTACTGAACCCTTACTACTGAACTACTACTGAACCCCTTACTACTGAACCCCTTACTACTGAACTACTACTGAACCCCTTACTACTGAACCCCTTACTACTGAACCCCTTACTACTGAACCCCTTACTACTGAACCCCTTACTACTGAACCTACTACTGAACCCCTTACTACTGAACCCCTTACTACTGAACCCTTACTACTGAACCCCTTACTACTGAACCCTTACTACTGAACCCCTTACTACTGAACCCCTTACTACTGAACCCCTTACTACTGAACCCCTTACTACTGAACCCCTTACTACTGAACCCCTTACTACTGAACCCCTTACTACTGAACCCCTTACTACTGAACTACTACTGAACCCCTTACTACTGAACCCCTTACTACTGAACTACTACTGAACCCCTTACTACTGAACCCCTTACTACTGAACCCTTACTACTGAACCCCTTACTACTGAACCCCTTACTACTGAACCCCTTACTACTGAACCCCTTACTACTGAACTACTACTGAACCCCTTACTACTGAACCCTTACTACTGAACCCCTTACTACTGAACCCCTTACTACTGAACCCCTTACTACTGAACCCCTTACTACTGAACCCCTTACTACTGAACTACTACTGAACCCCTTACTACTGAACCCCTTACTACTGAACTACTACTGAACCCCTTACTACTGAACCCCTTACTACTGAACCCTTACTACTGAACTACTACTGAACCCCTTACTACTGAACCCCTTACTACTGAACCCTTACTACTGAACCCCTTACTACTGAACCCCTTACTACTGAACCCCTTACTACTGAACCCTTACTACTGAACCCTTACTACTGAACCCCTTACTACTGAACCCTTACTACTGAACCCCTTACTACTGAACTACTACTGAACCCCTTACTACTGAACCCCTTACTACTGAACTACTACTGAACCCCTTACTACTGAACCCCTTACTACTGAACTACTACTGAACCCCTTACTACTGAACCCCTTACTACTGAACCCCTTACTACTGAACCCCTTACTACTGAACCCCTTACTACTGAACCCCTTACTACTGAACCCTTACTACTGAACCCCTTACTACTGAACCCCTTACTACTGAACTACTACTGAACCCCTTACTACTGAACCCTTACTACTGAACCCCTTACTACTGAACCCTTACTACTGAACCCCTTACTACTGAACCCCTTACTACTGAACCCTTACTACTGAACTACTACTGAACCCCTTACTACTGAACCCCTTACTACTGAACTACTACTGAACCCCTTACTACTGAACCCCTTACTACTGAACCCCTTACTACTGAACTACTACTGAACCCCTTACTACTGAACCCCTTACTACTGAACCCCTTACTACTGAACCCCTTACTACTGAACCCTTACTACTGAACCCCTTACTACTGAACCCCTTACTACTGAACCCCTTACTACTGAACCCTTACTACTGAACCCCTTACTACTGAACCCCTTACTACTGAACCCTTACTACTGAACTACTACTGAACCCCTTACTACTGAACCCCTTACTACTGAACTACTACTGAACCCCTTACTACTGAACCCCTTACTACTGAACCTACTACTGAACCCCTTACTACTGAACCCCTTACTACTGAACCCCTTACTACTGAACCCCTTACTACTGAACCCCTTACTACTGAACCCCTTACTACTGAACCCTTACTACTGAACCCCTTACTACTGAACCCCTTACTACTGAACCCTTACTACTGAACCCCTTACTACTGAACTACTACTGAACCCCTTACTACTGAACCCCTTACTACTGAACTACTACTGAACCCCTTACTACTGAACCCCTTACTACTGAACTACTACTGAACCCCTTACTACTGAACCCCTTACTACTGAACCCCTTACTACTGAACTACTACTGAACCCCTTACTACTGAACCCCTTACTACTGAACCCTTACTACTGAACCCCTTACTACTGAACCCTTACTACTGAACCCCTTACTACTGAACCCCTTACTACTGAACCCCTTACTACTGAACCCCTTACTACTGAACCCCTTACTACTGAACCCCTTACTACTGAACTACTACTGAACCCCTTACTACTGAACCCCTTACTACTGAACTACTACTGAACCCCTTACTACTGAACCCCTTACTACTGAACCTACTACTGAACCCCTTACTACTGAACCCCTTACTACTGAACCCCTTACTACTGAACCCCTTACTACTGAACCCCTTACTACTGAACCCCTTACTACTGAACCCCTTACTACTGAACTACTACTGAACCCTTACTACTGAACCCCTTACTACTGAACCCCTTACTACTGAACCCCTTACTACTGAACCCCTTACTACTGAACCCCTTACTACTGAACCCCTTACTACTGAACTACTACTGAACCCCTTACTACTGAACCCCTTACTACTGAACTACTACTGAACCCCTTACTACTGAACCCCTTACTACTGAACCCCTTACTACTGAACTACTACTGAACCCCTTACTACTGAACCCCTTACTACTGAACCCTTACTACTGAACCCTTACTACTGAACCCCTTACTACTGAACCCCTTACTACTGAACCCTTACTACTGAACCCCTTACTACTGAACCCCTTACTACTGAACCCCTTACTACTGAACCCCTTACTACTGAACTACTACTGAACCCCTTACTACTGAACCCCTTACTACTGAACTACTACTGAACCCCTTACTACTGAACCCCTTACTACTGAACTACTACTGAACCCCTTACTACTGAACCCCTTACTACTGAACCCCTTACTACTGAACCCCTTACTACTGAACCCCTTACTACTGAACCCCTTACTACTGAACCCCTTACTACTGAACCCCTTACTACTGAACCCTTACTACTGAACTACTACTGAACCCCTTACTACTGAACCCCTTACTACTGAACCCCTTACTACTGAACCCCTTACTACTGAACCCTTACTACTGAACCCCTTACTACTGAACCCCTTACTACTGAACTACTACTGAACCCCTTACTACTGAACCCCTTACTACTGAACTACTACTGAACCCTTACTACTGAACCCCTTACTACTGAACCCCTTACTACTGAACTACTACTGAACCCCTTACTACTGAACCCCTTACTACTGAACCCTTACTACTGAACCCCTTACTACTGAACCCCTTACTACTGAACCCCTTACTACTGAACCCTTACTACTGAACCCCTTACTACTGAACCCTTACTACTGAACCCTTACTACTGAACCCCTTACTACTGAACTACTACTGAACCCCTTACTACTGAACCCCTTACTACTGAACTACTACTGAACCCCTTACTACTGAACCCCTTACTACTGAACTACTACTGAACCCCTTACTACTGAACCCCTTACTACTGAACCCCTTACTACTGAACCCCTTACTACTGAACCCCTTACTACTGAACCCCTTACTACTGAACCCTTACTACTGAACTACTACTGAACCCCTTACTACTGAACCCCTTACTACTGAACCCTTACTACTGAACCCCTTACTACTGAACCCCTTACTACTGAACCCCTTACTACTGAACCCCTTACTACTGAACCCTTACTACTGAACCCCTTACTACTGAACCCTTACTACTGAACCCCTTACTACTGAACTACTACTGAACCCCTTACTACTGAACCCCTTACTACTGAACCCCTTACTACTGAACCCCTTACTACTGAACCCTTACTACTGAACCCCTTACTACTGAACCCTTACTACTGAACCCCTTACTACTGAACCCCTTACTACTGAACCCTACTACTGAACCCCTTACTACTGAACCCCTTACTACTGAACTACTACTGAACCCCTTACTACTGAACCCCTTACTACTGAACCCCTTACTACTGAACCCCTTACTACTGAACCCTTACTACTGAACCCCTTACTACTGAACCTACTACTGAACCCCTTACTACTGAACTACTACTGAACCCCTTACTACTGAACCTACTACTGAACCCCTTACTACTGAACCCCTTACTACTGAACCCTTACTACTGAACCCCTTACTACTGAACTACTACTGAACCCCTTACTACTGAACTACTACTGAACCCCTTACTACTGAACCCCTTACTACTGAACCCTACTACTGAACCCCTTACTACTGAACTACTACTGAACCCCTTACTACTGAACCCCTTACTACTGAACCCCTTACTACTGAACCCCTTACTACTGAACCCCTTACTACTGAACTACTACTGAACCCCTTACTACTGAACCCCTTACTACTGAACTACTACTGAACCCCTTACTACTGAACTACTACTGAACCCCTTACTACTGAACTACTACTGAACCCCTTACTACTGAACCCCTTACTACTGAACCCTTTACTACTGAACCCCTTACTACTGAACTACTACTGAACCCCTTACTACTGAACCCCTTACTACTGAACTACTACTGAACCCCTTACTACTGAACCCCTTACTACTGAACCCCTTACTACTGAACCCCTTACTACTGAACCCCTTACTACTGAACCCCTTACTACTGAACCCCTTACTACTGAACTACTACTGAACCCCTTACTACTGAACCCTTACTACTGAACCCCTTACTACTGAACCCCTTACTACTACTGAACCCCTTACTACTGAACTACTACTGAACCCCTTACTACTGAACCCCTTACTACTGAACCCCTTACTACTGAACCCCTTACTACTGAACCCCTTACTACTGAACCCCTTACTACTGAACCCCTTACTACTGAACCCCTTACTACTGAACCCCTTACTACTGAACCCCTTACTACTGAACCCTTACTACTGAACCCCTTACTACTGAACCCCTTACTACTGAACTACTACTGAACCCCTTACTACTGAACCCCTTACTACTGAACCCCTTACTACTGAACCCTTACTACTGAACCCCTTACTACTGAACCCTTACTACTGAACCCCTTACTACTGAACCCCTTACTACTGAACCCTTACTACTGAACTACTACTGAACCCCTTACTACTGAACCCCTTACTACTGAACACCTACTGAACCCCTTACTACTGAACCCCTTACTACTGAACCCCTTACTACTGAACCCTTACTACTGAACCCCTTACTACTGAACCCCTTACTACTGAACCCCTTACTACTGAACTACTACTGAACCCCTTACTACTGAACTACTACTGAACCCCTTACTACTGAACCCTTACTACTGAACCCCTTACTACTGAACCCTTACTACTGAACCCCTTACTACTGAACCCCTTACTACTGAACCCCTTACTACTGAACCCCTTACTACTGAACTACTACTGAACCCCTTACTACTGAACTACTACTGAACCCCTTACTACTGAACCCCTTACTACTGAACCCCTTACTACTGAACCCCTTACTACTGAACCCCTTACTACTGAACCCCTTACTACTGAACCCCTTACTACTGAACTACTACTGAACCCCTTACTACTGAACCCCTTACTACTGAACCCCTTACTACTGAACCCTTACTACTGAACCCCTTACTACTGAACCCCTTACTACTGAACCCCTTACTACTGAACCCCTTACTACTGAACTACTACTGAACCCCTTACTACTGAACTACTACTGAACCCCTTACTACTGAACCCCTTACTACTGAACCCCTTACTACTGAACCCCTTACTACTGAACTACTACTGAACCCCTTACTACTGAACCCCTTACTACTGACCCCTTACTACTGAACTACTACTGAACCCCTTACTACTGAACCCCTTACTACTGAACCCCTTACTACTGAACCCTTACTACTGAACCCCTTACTACTGAACCCCTACTGAACCCCTTACTACTGAACCCCTTACTACTGAACCCTTACTACTGAACCCCTTACTACTGAACCCTTACTACTGAACCCCTTACTACTGAACTACTACTGAACCCCTTACTACTGAACCCCTTACTACTGAACCCCTTACTACTGAACCCCTTACTACTGAACCCCTTACTACTGAACCCCTTACTACTGAACCCCTTACTACTGAACCCCTTACTACTGAACCCTTTACTACTGAACCCCTTACTACTGAACTACTACTGAACCCCTTACTACTGAACCCTTACTACTGAACCCCTTACTACTGAACCCCTTACTACTGAACTACTACTGAACCCCTTACTACTGAACCCTTTACTACTGAACCCCTTACTACTGAACCCTTACTACTGAACCCCTTACTACTGAACCCCTTACTACTGAACCCCTTACTACTGAACTACTACTGAACCCCTTACTACTGAACTACTACTGAACCCCTTACTACTGGACCCCTTACTACTGAACCCCTTACTACTGAACCCTTTACTACTGAACCCCTTACTACTGAACCCCTACTGAACCCCTTACTACTGAACCCCTTACTACTGAACCCTTACTACTGAACTACTACTGAACCCCTTACTACTGAACCCCTTACTACTGAACCCTTACTACTGAACCCCTTACTACTGAACCCCTTACTACTGAACTACTACTGAACCCCTTACTACTGAACCCCTTACTACTGAACCCCTACTGAACCCCTTACTACTGAACCCCTTACTACTGAACCCTTACTACTGAACCCCTTACTACTGAACCCCTTACTACTGAACCCCTACTGAACCCCTTACTACTGAACCCCTTACTACTGAACTACTACTGAACCCCTTACTACTGAACCCCTTACTACTGAACCCTTACTACTGAACCCCTTACTACTGAACCCCTTACTACTGAACCCCTTACTACTGAACCCTTACTACTGAACCCCTTACTACTGAACTACTACTGAACCCCTTACTACTGAACCCCTTACTACTGAACTACTACTGAACCCCTTACTACTGAACCCCTTACTACTGAACCCCTTACTACTGAACTACTACTGAACCCCTTACTACTGAACTACTACTGAACCCCTTACTACTGAACCCTTACTACTGAACCCTTTACTACTGAACCCCTTACTACTGAACCCTTACTACTGAACCCCTTACTACTGAACCCCTTACTACTGAACTACTACTGAACCCCTTACTACTGAACCCTTACTACTGAACCCTTACTACTGAACTACTACTGAACCCCTTACTACTGAACCCTTACTACTGAACCCTTTACTACTGAACCCCTTACTACTGAACCCTTACTACTGAACCCCTTACTACTGAACCCTTTACTACTGAACTACTACTGAACCCCTTACTACTGAACCCCTTACTACTGAACCCCTTACTACTGAACTACTACTGACCCCTTACTACTGAACCCCTTACTACTGAACTACTACTGAACCCCTTACTACTGAACCCCTTACTACTGAACCCCTACTGAACCCCTTACTACTGAACCCCTTACTACTGAACCCTTACTACTGAACCCCTTACTACTGAACCCCTTACTACTGAACCCTACTACTGAACCCCTTACTACTGAACCCTTACTACTGAACCCCTTACTACTGAACTACTACTGAACCCCTTACTACTGAACCCCTTACTACTGAACCCCTTACTACTGAACCCCTTACTACTGAACTACTACTGAACCCCTTACTACTGAACCCCTTACTACTGAACCCTTACTACTGAACCCTTACTACTGAACCCCTTACTACTGAACCCCTTACTACTGAACTACTACTGAACCCCTTACTACTGAACCCCTTACTACTGAACCCCTTACTACTGAACCCCTTACTACTGAACCCCTTACTACTGAACTCCTTACTACTGAACCCCTTACTACTGAACCCCTTACTACTGAACTACTACTGAACCCCTTACTACTGAACCCCTTACTACTGAACTACTACTGAACCCCTTACTACTGAACTACTACTGAACCCCTTACTACTGAACCCCTTACTACTGAACTACTACTGAACCCCTTACTACTGAAGTGCACTATGTCTGTAGAACACAGATCAAAGAAGTTGTGTTACCTGCAGATGTCATGAAGATGCTGGAGTCTGACTTCGCTGAAAGAGTGTCAGAAGCCAGCCCCATCTCTCAAGAGGATCTAAGGTTCCTGTCGAAAATGGAGAAGGGCATCAAGTTAAAGAGCGACGGTCATTATGAAATGCCGCTGCCATTCAAGAAGGAAAGGCCTAACTTACCTGATAACAAGATCTGTGCTATCCAAGTTGAGAAGAAACGATCAGTACCACAAAGACTACAGACCTTCATGGATGGGACCATAACCCGCGGAGATGCAGAAAGGGTCCCAGAGGAAGACATCTACAAAGCTCCAGCTTGGTATATCCCACATCATGGGGTGTATCATCCACAAAAGCCTGGGGAGATACGTGTTGTCTTCGATTGCTCCGCCAAGTACCAAGGGACATCCTTGAACGACTATCTCCTGACGGGTCCAGAGTTGACAAACACCTTAGTGGAAGTTCTGTATCGCTTCCGAAGAGGTCCTGTGGCAAATTGTGTAGAACGCATCAAGCAAAGCACAGAGTCTACACAATGGAAGCCCAGACTTTCTTTGGCAGAAAGAGTTACCAAGTGGAGAAGTCAAGGTGGGAGAGATCGCAAGTGACGACCCTGAACTTAAGAAGGCCCAGGTTCTCAACACCCAGGCGCAGTCGGAAGTGACCTTTCCTGTGGAGGCCAAGGACCGAAGTTATTGTATTTAGTTTTGTTTACTTTCTATGCAGTATGTTGGCTCTAAGTCATTGTAAAATCATATACAATTGATATGTTTGGTGGGAGTGTAACTGCCTCTGTGTTCAGTTTCAGTTTTTGGTTCCTACCAGTTTTTGGTTCCTACCTAAATGCTGTAGATTAAGGGCGGAACTAATGGTTGAAGCGCACAGTGTTCCGGGGACGTTTTATGCCGACGCATGCGTGTCAAAATCTCTGTATATAAGAGATAGTTCCGTCACAGTCAGTCAGTTCGGTCGGTCAGTACAGTCAGTCAGTTCGGTCGGTCAGTTCAGTCAGTGAAGTTCCATAATTTCCTCTCTTATTGCATGCAGCCAATAAGGTACGTTTGGTGTTGTGGTTGTTAGCTGTGTGTAGACTCAAGCCAGGTAGCTAAAGTGCTAACGAAATGTTTGCTAAGTGAGTTTATTATTATTATTATTATTATTATTGCGGAAGGATTTAATGTGTTTTGTAGGTTAAGTTCATTTTGGTTAACAATATTGTAAAGACATGTGACACTAAGGGACGAAGTAGAAATAATATGGATGTATGTTGTTATTGTTCGATCTGTGATTTATTGTATTTCATGTGTGTGTTTCACAGTTCTCACGGTCTGGATTTGAATAAATCCTACCAGTATCATAAAGAACGCATTGCTGTCATCATTGCATGAGAGGGAATTACACCCTTACTACTGGACCCCTTACTACTGAACCCTTTACTACGCAACCCCTTACTACTGAACCCCTTTACTACTGAACCCCTTACTACTGAACCCCTTTACTACTGAACCCCTTACTACTGAACCCCTTACTACTGAACTACTACTGAACCCCTTACTACTGAACTACTACTGAACCCCTTACTACTGAACTACTACTGAACCCCTTACTACTGAACCCCTTACTACTGAACCCCTTACTACTGGACCCCTTACTACTGAACCCCTTACTACTGGACCCCTTACTACTGAACCCCTTTCTACTGAACTACTACTGAACCCCTTACTACTGAACCCCTTACTACTGAACTACTACTGAACCCCTTACTACTGAACTACTACTGAACCCCTTAATACTGAACCCCTTACTACTGAACCCCTTACTACTGAACTACTACTGAACCCCTTACTACTGAACCCCTTACTACTGGACCCCTTACTACTGAACCCCTTACTACTGAACCCCTACTGAACCCCTTACTACTGAACCCCTTACTACTGAACCCTTTACTACTGAACCCCTTACTACTGAACCCTTACTACTGAACCCCTTACTACTGAACCCCTTACTACTGAACCCTTTACTACTGAACTACTACTGAACCCCTTACTACTGAACCCCTTACTACTGAACCCCTTACTACTGAACCCTTTACTTCTGAACCCCTTACTACTGAACCCGTTACTACTGAACCCCTTACTACTGAACTACTACTGAACCCCTTACTACTGAACGCCTTACTACTGAACCCCTACTGAACCCCTTACTACTGAACTCCTTACTACTGAACCCCTTACTACTGAACCCCTTACTACTGAACCCCTTACTACTGAACTACTACTGAACCCCTTACTACTGAACTACTACTGAACCCCTTACTACTGAACTACTACTGAACCCCTTACTACTGAACCCCTTACTACTGAACCCCTTACTACTGAACCCCTTACTACTGAACCCCTTACTACTGACCCCTTACTACTGAACCCCTTTCTACTGAACTACTACTGAACCCCTTACTACTGAACCCCTTACTACTGAACTACTACTGAACCCCTTACTACTGAACTACTACTGAACCCCTTAATACTGAACCCCTTACTACTGAACCCCTTACTACTGAACTACTACTGAACCCCTTACTACTGAACCCCTTACTACTGGACCCCTTACTACTGAACCCCTTACTACTGAACCCCTACTGAACCCCTTACTACTGAACCCCTTACTACTGAACCCTTTACTACTGAACCCCTTACTACTGAACCCTTACTACTGAACCCCTTACTACTGAACCCCTTACTACTGAACCCTTTACTACTGAACTACTACTGAACCCCTTACTACTGAACCCCTTACTACTGAACCCTTACTACTGAACCCTTTACTTCTGAACCCCTTACTACTGAACCCGTTACTACTGAACCCCTTACTACTGAACTACTACTGAACCCCTTACTACTGAACGCCTTACTACTGAACCCCTACTGAACCCCTTACTACTGAACTCCTTACTACTGAACCCCTTACTACTGAACTCCTTGCTACTGAACTACTATTGAACCCCTTACTACTGAACCCCTACTGAACCCCTTACTACTGAACTCCTTACTACTGAACCCCTTACTACTGAACTCCTTACTACTGAACTACTACTGAACCCCTTACTACTGGACCCCTTACTACTGAACCCCTTACTACTGAACTACTACTGAACCCCTTACTACTGAACCCCTTACTACTGGACCCCTTACTACTGAACTCCTTACTACTGAACCCCTTACTACTGAACTACTACTGAACCCCTTACTACTGAACCCTTTACTACTGGACCCCTTACTACTGAACCCCTTACTACTGAACCCCTTACTACTGAACTCCTTACTACTGAACTCCTTACTACTGAACCCCTTATTACTGAACTACTACTGAACCCCTTACTACTGAACCCCTTACTACTGAACTACTACTGAACCCCTTACTACTGAACTACTACTGAACCCCTTACTACTGAACTACTACTGAACCCCTTACTACTGGACCCCTTACTACTGAACCCCTTTGTAGGAGCCAATTCTTTATATTCTATTTATTTATTTATTTATTGGCCTTACCAGGTGGTGTCTACTAATGGCTGCAGTGTACTCAACCCCCTGCAGGTCTCTATATAAGGAGAGGTGCGTCACGCTAGGGGGCGTGACAGACTGAGAAGCATACAGTCTTTAGACCAGGGGTGTCAAACATACGGCCCGCGGGCCGGAACCGGCCCCCAAGGAGGTTCGATCAGGCCCGCAGGATAATTTGAAAGTGGAAAAAATGCATAAAAGACATGGAATTAATATTTTTAATTCGCTGCAATTCATGGATTATCCGCTAAGGGGCGCACTCTTTCCATCAGAGTAGAAGACAAGCCGCATCACTGAGACAGACTGAAAACAGCAGACGGTATCAATGCGCCATCTGCTGCTTGTTACGACGTTGTTAATACCTTGGTCTCTACCTCTCCGCTACACCCTCATTAGCCAAAATGTCGTTATCCAAACGGAGAAAAGTAGATAAGGAGTGTAGAAGTTTCAAAGAAAAATGGACCACGTCCTTTTTATTTACAGAGATGCACGGAAAACCTTTGTGCTTGGTGTGTTTGCAACAAGTTTCGGTATTGAAGGAATATAATATTCGACGCCACTACGAGACTCATCACAGCGAAAAACATGACGGCTTGCAAGGACAACTGAGAAGAGATAAGATTAACGAATTGCTGGCGGGTCTGAGGAAACAGCAGTCAACTTTCATCCAGAGCCGAGAAGTCAGTGAAGCAGCGGTAAAAGCCAGCTACCTAATTGCTAGCGAAATAGCATTAGCATCGAAGCCGTATTCCGACGGTGACTTTGTTAAACGATGCATGATGAAGGCGGCTGAACTTGTATGTCCCGAGAAGCGACAAGCTTTTGCCAATATTAGCCTGACGAGGAATACTATAGCAGAGAGGATTTCGGAACTATCGGCAGATTTAGACAGTCAATTGAAACAGAGAGTCAAGTCATTTATTGCATTTTCCGTGGCAATTGACGAGAGCACTGACATCACAGACGTGGCCCAACTGGCCATATTTATTCGAGGAGTTGATGAGACATTGACTGTTACTGAAGAGTTTCTTGAGTTGGTGCCAATGATGGACACCACAACAGCCGAGGACATTTTCGGCTCTGTCGTTGCTGCATTGGACAGAGTTGGAGTGGACTGGTCCCGCGCTGTCAGCCTGGCTACAGACGGCGCGCCATCCATGGTCGGAAAGAAAGCAGGTGTCGCGACAAAGTTCAAAGACAAAGTACAAGCCCTTAATGGAGGAGATCGTTTCTGGACATTTCACTGTATTTTGCACCAGGAGGCATTGTGTTGCAAGTCGCTGAAAATGGACCACGTCATGGAGGTGGTTGTTCGCACTGTAAATTTCATCCGGTCCAGAGGTCTGAACCATCGTCAGTTTGACAAACTTCTCAGCGACAGCAACATTACCCACAGCCTGCCATACCACACTGAAGTGAGATGGTTAAGCCGAGGCGCTGTGCTGAGGCATTTCTTTGATCTACGAGAGGAAATCAGACAGTTCATGGAGAAAAAAGGAAAACCGGTGTTGGAATTACAATCTCAGGAATGGCTACGGGACCTTGCATTCTTGGTTGATATTACTGAACACTTGAACAATCTGAACAAAATGTTGCAAGGCCGCAAAAAAGTTGTCACACAGTTTTCTGACAACATACATGCATTTAAGTTGAAGCTGACTTTGTGGGAGATGCAACTGGCAAATGGCAACCCTGCTCATTTCCCCTGTCTGAGAGATGTGTGTGTGACCAGACCTGATGCGGACATGAAACTGTACAAAGACAAAATTGCAGGACTACTGCGGGAGTTTGAGAAACGTTTTCAGGTATTTGGTGAACTTGAGACAGAATTTTCAGTTTTTCGCTCACCTTTCACAGTTAAAGCTTCTGATCTGCCGGTCGAAATTCAGCTAGAGATAATTGATTTGCAGTGTGATGCAGATTTGAAGGGCAAATTTGCCTCTGTAGGTCTGGACAGATTTTATCAGTATCTACTACCAGGGTACCCCAAATTAACAGCCCTGGCTGCTAAAATTTTGTGCATGTTTGGGACAACCTACCTTTGTGAACAAATTTTCTCAGTGATGAATATCAATAAAACAAAAATGCGTTCAAGGCTCACAAACAAACACTTAAATGACATTCTGAAAGTGACAGCTAGTCAGGACATGACACCTGGTGTTGATGCACTTGTACAGGCCAAAAGATGCCAAGTTTCAGGAAAAAATACAAGTCCAGACTAGACTAACACCTTTAAAATGCTGCCTTAGATACTGTTTGCATTGAAAGAATACAGCTCTGTGAAGATGAATCCTTACTGTGGTGATTTAAAAAATGTGCACTTTAATGTTAGTCAGCAGCTTCAAAACAAAAGTTGTGTGATGGAATTCTACTGTTCATACAACTCCATAAATTTTCAGTATGTATTGTATGTGTATGTATGTTTCATGTATGAAGTTTACAGATTTACAGGACAGGCGAACACTTTCTTCATTACACATTTAAAATCACTCTCCTTAGTTTGTAAGGTGTACGCAGGGATTACATTTAGATTTTATATGCGTATGTGTAAGTGGTTTAAAAATTCCTTTCTTTAAAAGTCTCATTTAATCTTAAAGTGCATTACTATATTTTTCAGTACCAATTAAAGTTTTGTGCCTTTGTACAATCAGTGGGATCAGTTGCAATGCATATTTGTGAATGATAAAAGTAAATTGCACATTTGTCTAAGGAAATATGAGGTGTTTCATGAAATGTTTTGTAAAAGGATAGTTCATTAAATTTCAATATTTTCCTAATGTTCTTGTGCTTCTTTACACCAAAACAAAGGAAAGACATGATATTTTGGTTATTTATAGCAGAGTATGGTATAATTTTAATGGTCCGGCCCACTTGACATCTCCCTAGGCCGTATGTGGCCCACGATGCGAAATGAGTTTGACACCCCTGCTTTAGACCTTGCTTGCGTACGGGAGTGTTATTTTGTTTATTTAATTACATTGCAAGTTTTCTGAATCTCTGTAAAGAGGAAAATAAATCATCTTTAATTTCAAACCCAAACAAACCTGGAGTGGACATTATATTCTTCCATCTGCAACAAGCGTCAAGAACGTTTCAGTCTGTCCAAGAGTGACACACACATTAGGGAAACTTCGTGTTTTAACAAAAGGACAAGTGGTCACTACAGTAGTCTAAAGACTCGCTTTGGAGAAACACCTTTGGAAGGAATGGATATCAGGAAATAGCCATCTGTTTGGGCGAGGACAGGGTGGCTGAGGACAAAGGAGGACAAAGAAAGTGGCGTGGTGGTGCGTTGCAACGCAGCGGTAAATACATTTTCTTTTAATCATAATGAAGAAATCATATGAGCTGACACATGAAATAAATGGATTAATTCGTTAAAGGAGGACTTGGAGTTCATATAGGAGCAAAGAAAAGTGACATTTGATGCGCATTAACTGACATTAATTGATTTCATGGCAGCTGCATAATTAGAAGTTGCGCTAAACCCCCACCCTTGCTACCCGAAATGCAATAAAACGGAATGGAATCTTTTGGAATGGATTGGACCCATATAAGAGTGTGCTTGTACTGCCTTGTATGTATTCATGTTGAGTAACTGGAGTAACATGTTGAGCAGTTGAGGAACTGCAAATGGATCAAGAAATGGATGGAACAACAGAATCAAATGTTGCGAGGTTTACCGCGAGTGAACCCGAAGTTGAAGTTTCCCATGAAAGGGACGAGGAACACGTTGCAAAAATGCGCTCAACGCGCAAATACAAACTCTGTCAACTTACACGGAGAAAG
This sequence comes from Muraenolepis orangiensis, assembly GCA_027704905.1. Classification (NCBI taxonomy): domain Eukaryota; kingdom Metazoa; phylum Chordata; class Actinopteri; order Gadiformes; family Muraenolepididae; genus Muraenolepis; species Muraenolepis orangiensis. The sequence goes on from CM051016.1 coordinate 2,848,559, forward strand.
AACATTATAAAGGAACTAATGAAGGACAACATGTATACAGAGGAATTGGAGGAAAACAGAGCCAAGTACAAAACACTGTTGGACGCTTTTAAAGATGCTCACTTGTCATATCATACGCTGCTCAATGAGTCCGATGAAATAAATGAAAGTGAGAAATGGTTTCAATCAAAAATGTGCAGCAGTAATGACTTTATTGATGTTGTTACGGAATGGATGTCTGGACCCACAACCAGGTCTGATGAGTGCATTGCTCTTGGTGACAGCGCGTCTGTTATTGCCTGGAGATCATCCAAGCACAGCTCAGGTTCGAATGTGTCAAGCAGGTCTAGAAGCAGCTCGCACTCAGCTGTGTCTTCTGCTCGCATATGTGCAGAAGCCGAAAAGGCTGCTGCAATTGCAAAATTAAAGGCACTAAAAAATAAACAGGTGTTGGAGGAGGAAGAGGGGAAACTCCTTAAAGAAATGGAGCAAATAAGAAAAAGAAAGGAAACACTAAGTGTGCAGGCTGAGTTGGATGCGGCCACTGCTAAAATCAATGTTCTTACCATTGTGGAAACACCAAGTCATGTTCAAACTCAAAGCGCACCTCCACCAACAAGGGATGGAATGAATGAATATTTTGATAAAGGGGGCGAAATACACAAGATGCCCGAAAAGGAACCAGTGCATAGGAGCACTACCAATACACAAAGTGTGCGCCCAAAGGAACCGCAATACCGCTCATATCCCCAGGGACTGCCACCTAAACCAACAGAATATTATATTCAAAAACAATATGGTGGCACACAGCCTGACAAACTACTTTTCTCAATGCAGGACAAAACCTCTAAACCAACCCAATCACATGTTACACAATTAAAGGATGACTTTAAAATGCCCAAACAACAAGCCCCAGTGCATGATGCAACTCTCTACAGTATCTTAGAAAAGCTAAATGAAATTACTGCCTCTCTTGTCAAGCAATCTCATCATTCCTCTTTGCCTAGAAAGGACATCAAGGTATTTGAAGGTGATCCAGTTGAATACAGATCATTTATGAGGGCTTTTGAGCATTTCATTGAAGCCAAAACGTTCTCTGGAAGAGACAGGTTGTACTATTTGGAACAGTACACTAGGGGGCAGTCTAGGGAACTTATCAGAACATGTCTATATATGGAACCAGAGAGGGGATATCGTAGAGCTAAGGAGCTCCTCCAAGAGCATTATGGCAATGAATTCAAGATCGCTAATGCTTATATAGAAAAGGCCCTGTCATGGTCTTCTATCAAGCCTGAGGATCCTAAAGCTTTGGAGGCATTTGCTTTATATTTAAGAGGGTGCTGTAATGCAATGGAGGAAATCACTTATATGGAGGAACTTGACTTGTCTTCCAATCTAAAGGCTCTGGTCACCAAGTTGCCATATAAAATCAGAGAGAAATGGAGATCTGAAGTCTGTGTGCTACAGGAAAAGCATAACGGCAAAGTAAGATTTTGTGACCTGGTCAGGTTCCTTGAGTACCAAGTGAAGATCCTTACAGACCCTGTATTTGGCAACATTCAGGACCCAACTACCCCAAAAGTTCAGAAACCAACCATATTCAAAAGGGCAAAAGCCACTGGCAGCAGCTTTGCCACCAGCATAACCAACATGGACTATAATTCCCAGTCACCCCAGTCACAGGACAGCTCCCAAGCTGCAAACTAACTTTTCTGTCTGTTCTGTTCAGGTGCCCATACAATGGATGCATGTCATCAATTCAGGAAGAAGTTGCACAGAGACAAAATCATGTTTCTGAAAGAAAGGGGAATATGTTTTGGATGTCTTGTACAAGGACACATGAGCAACAATTGCCATAAACGCTTAACATGTAAAGAGTGCAAACAAAACCATCCAACTGTGCTTCATATAGGAAAGCGGAAAGGAACATCAGAAACAACTGAAATGTCTGAACGGCACAGGCCAGTGCGTCTCCAAAGCATGTGGGCATATTGGGGCCGGTGAAGAGGAGTGTGTGCTAGCTATTGTGCCTGTTAAAGTCAAATCCAGCAAAGGAAATCAGATTATCCAAACCTATGCATTCCTTGACCCTGGCAGTTTAGCCTCATTTTGCACAAATAGTCTCATGCATCAGCTGAATATAAGAGGAAAAAGAACCAACATCCTTCTCCGTACCATGGGTCAAGAAAAGACTGTCAGTAGTCACATAGTAACCGGTTTGGAGGTGAGTGAGCTTCATGGCAACAACTTTATAGCCCTCCCAGAATTTTACACCCAGAAAACCATGCCTGTTACAGAAGGTAACATTCCCAACCAGTCAGATATATCCAAGTGGCCATACCTCAAAAACATCAGACTCCCCTCCATAGATGCAGACATTGGCTTGCTGATTGGCACAAATGCACATAAGGTAATGGAACCACAACAGGTCATCAACAGCCAAGGAGAAGGCCCATATGCAGTAAGGACACTGCTAGGATGGGTGGTCAATGGTCCATTAAGAGGAGGAGGTACAAAGGCCAACAATACATCTTCAGTCTCTATCAACAGGATTTCAGTAGTTGACCTTCAGGACTTACTGGTCGCACAGTACAATACTGACTTTGTTGAAAACCCTATGAGGACAAAAGGGAAATGTCAATAGAGGACAAACAGTTTTTGAAAATTGTTGAAGATTCAACCAGCATTGTGGATGGACACTACAGTTTTAAATTGCCATTCAGGAGGCATGATGTTTCACTGCCAAACAATCGGCAGGTTGCAGAACAACGACTTTTGAGCTTAAAAAGGAAGTTCTTAAAAAATGCATCATACCAGGAGGAGTACACCCGTTTCCTCAGTGATGTCATTGAACAAGGATACGCCGAGGCAGTGCCACAGGGGCAGCTGAAGCAAAAGGATGGGACGGTTTGGTACATACCTCATCATGGGGTGTACCACCCTAAAAAAAGGAGTGGTTTTTGACTGTGGAGCATCATTCAAGGGTACCTCGCTCAACTCAGAGCTACTCCAGGGTCCTGATCTAATCAAACCTCTCATAGGAGTGCTCACCAGGTTCCGACAGGAGCCTATTGCAATAATGGGAGACATTCAGGCAATGTTTCATCAAGTGAAAGTTGAAAAACAAGATGTTGATTATCTGAGATTCCTGTGGTGGCCAGGGGGTGATATAGGTGTTGACCCTCTTGAATACCGTATGGTTGTGCACCTTTTTGGTGCTGTGTCATCACCCAGCTGCGCAAACTATGCGCTCCGAAGGACAGCTGAGGATAACAGGAATCAATTCAGACCTGAAGTAATTGACACCATCCTAAACAACATCTATGTGGATGATTGCTTAAAATCTGTAGCCACGGTGGAGGAAGCAATACTTCTTATCAAAGATAGATCACAGCTGCCTGTCATAGGGGAGGTTTCCACCCTTTAGGGTTTCTTGCACCTTTCACTCTGCCTGCCAAACTGCTATTGCAAGAGCTATGTAGCTTAAACCTTGGCTGGGATAAGGAAATACCCAAGATGTTCTCTGATCGGTGGGTGAAATGGAAATTAGATCTCCAGAAGATCACTGACTTCAAGGTTAGAAGATGCCTCAAACCCAATGACTTTGGCAAACCCATACAAGCACAACTTCATCATTTTGCAGACGCAAGTGAACAAGGGTATGGTACAGTGAGCTATTTGAGACTGATGAATGACAAAAACACCATCCACGTTTCGTTCATGATGGGGAAGGCAAGAGTTGCTCCCCTTAAAAAGATTACAATCCCCAGGATGGAGCTTGCTGCTGCAGTGCTGGCCACTAAAGTGGATCAAGTTCTCAGGAGAGAGTTGCAGCTGCAGCTTGAAAGCTCAATGTTTTGGACTGATAGCCAATCAGTGCTAAAGTATATAGCAAACCAACACACAAGATTCCACACGTTTGTGGCTAACAGAGTTTCCACCATTAGGGAAGCCACAAAAATGACCCAGTGGAGATATGTCAACACAAAGGTGAACCCTGCTGATGTTGCCACCAGGGGACAAAAAGCAGACAAATTCATGGAGAATCAGAGTTGGATACAGGGTCCAGACATACTCTGGAAGTCAGAAAGGGACTGGCCACAGTTTCCGTTGGAATTGGTCTCACACTCCTTTGATGACCCAGAGGTCAAGAGAAATCCTGCTGTGAGTACAATCATTGTAAAGGACAATGGAAATCCAACTGACAAATTTCTCACACACTTTTCCAGCTGGAGAAAGCTGAAAGTTGCAGTAGCATGGATTTTGAAACTCAAAGAAACTTTGAAAGTACTGGTTAACAGGAAAAAGGAACTTCATTCCACTGTAAGTGCCTCAAACACAACCACTCGAAGCACTAGGAAAGTGGTGGACCAGAAGATGACGAATGTCAAAACCACATTGGGTGGACAGACAGTTACTCTGGAGGATCTAGAGAAGGCAGAAAATGCAATCATCTGTCAAATGCAAAAGCAATACTTTCCAGAGGAAATGACAACCTTGCAAATGGGGACATCTGGTGTCAAAAAGGCAAGTAACATCTACAAGCTTGACCCAGTGTTCAAGGATGGTGTGCTCAGAGTGGGAGGACGTCTGAGTAGGGCAGCTATGCCAGAAGAGAGTAAATTCCCTGTCATACTCCCAAAACATTCTCACGTATCCACACTCATTCTCAGGCACATACATGACAAAACTGGACATGGAGGAAGAAACCACATCCTCTCTGAACTGAGGAAAAAATATTGGATAATCAAGGCCAATTCTGCAGCAAGAAAAATAATAGGGGAATGTGTTGTATGCAGACGGCAAAGGGCCAGAATTGGAGAGCAAAAGATGGCCGATTTGCCACAGGAAAGGCTCGAGCCAGACTTGCCTCCATTTTCCAATGTTGGCGTGGATTATTTTGGCCCTATTGAAAGTAAAAGAGGACGAACCATCTTGAAGAGGTATGGAGTGCTATTCACTTGCATGACTAGTAGAGCTGTGCACATTGAAGTGGCCAACTCCCTCGACACAGACTCATGTCTTAATGCCTTGAGACGTTTCATTTGTAGAAGTGGACAAGTGAAACACATCAGATCCGACAATGGAACTAATTTTGTTGGGGCTCAGAGAATTGAAAGAAGCCCTTGCTACACTGAACCAGCAACGGATTCAAGGAGCTTTGCTTCAAAAAGGAATACAGTGGAGTTTCAACCCCCCAGGAGCATCCCACCATGGAGGAGTGTGGGAGCGACTCATAAAGTCTGTAAGGCAAGTGCTCCATTCTGTTTTAAAACAGCAGACTCTAGATGATGAGGGACTACAGACTCTAGATGATGAGGGACTACAGACTCTGTTATGCGAAGTGGAAGCCATCCTAAACAGCCACCCAATCACTACTGTCTCTAATGATCCACAAGACCTAGAGCCTCTTACCCCCAACCACATCTTACTCCTGAACACCAAGCCCATACTGCCACCTGGAGTCTTTGACAAGAATGACCTGTACGTGAGACGCCGATGGAAACAGGTGCAGTACATGTCCGATTTATTTTGGAAGCGCTGGTGCCAGGAATACTTGCCCCTCCTGCAAGAAAGGCAGAAATGGTGCAAACAGAGGAGAAGCTTTACACCTGGAGATGTGGTTATGGTAGTGGACCCCTGTGCTCCACGTGGCTCTTGGATCTTGGGAAGAGTGCTTGAAGTTATGGCGGATTCTAAAGGATTGGTGCGAGCTGTAAAGGTCAAAACACAGACCAATGTCCTAGTGAGGCCCATAACCAAGATCTGCCTGCTGCTAGAATGTGAGGAGTGAAGGCTCCTTGCTTCAGCTGGTGAATGATGGCATGATGATATCGCCAATCTTTGGTGAGTACCACACCACACCTAAGTTAATGAAATGTTTATAGGCTCCTTTAAGATACAGTGTATATTGTAATTGTTTTTGTTGCCCCAAAATACAATTAGGGGCCGGTTATGTAGGAGCCAATTCTTTATATTCGATTTATTATTATTTATTGGCCTTACCAGGTGGTGTGTGTCTACTAATGGCTGCAGTGTACTCAATCCCCTGCAGGTCTCTATATAAGGAGAGGTGCGTCACGCTAGGGGGCGTGACAGACTGAGAAGCATACAGTCTTTAGACCTTGCTTGCGTACGGGAGTGTTATTTTGTCTATTTAATTACATTGCAAGTTTTCTGAATCTCTGTAAAGAGGAAAATAAATCATCTTTAATTTCAAACCCAAACAAACCTGGAGTGGACATTATATTCTTCCATCTGCAACAAGCGTGGTCATTACACCCTTACTACTGAACCCCTTACTACTGAACCCCTTACTACTGAAACCCTACTGAACCCCTTACAACTGAACCCCTTACTACTGAACCCCTTACTACTGAACCCTTTACTACTGAACTACTACTGAACCCATTACTACTGAACTACTACTGGACCCCTTACTACTGAACTACTACTGAACCCCTTACTACTGAACCCCTTACTACTGAACCCTTTACTACTGAACCCGTTACTACTGAACCCTTTACTACTGAACCCCTTACTACTGAACCCCTTTACTACTGAACTACTACTGAACCCCTTACTACTGAACCCATTACTACTGAACTACTACTGGACCCCTTACTACTGAACCCCTTACTACTGAACCCCTACTGAACCCCTTACTACTGAACCCCTTACTACTGAACTACTACTGAACCCCTTACTACTGAACGCCTACTGAACCCCTTACTACTGAACTCCTTACTACTGAACTTACTACTGAACCCCTTACTACTGAACTCCTTACTACTGAACCCCTTACTACTGAACCCCTTACTACTGAACCCCTTACTACTGAACTCCTTACTACTGAACCCCTAACTACTGAACTCCTTACTACTGAACCCCTTACTACTGAACTCCTTACTACTGAACTACTACTGAACCCCTTACTACTGGACCCCTTACTACTGAACCCCTTACTACTGAACCTCTTACTACTGAACTACTACTGAACCCCTTACTACTGGACCCCTTACTACTGAACCCCTTACTACTGAACTACTACTGAACCCCTTACTACTGAACCCCTTACTACTGGACCCCTTACTACTGAACCCCTTACTACTGAACCCCTTACTACTGAACCCCTTACTACTGAACTACTACTGAACCCCTTACTACTGAGCCCCTTACTACTGAACTACTACTGAACCCCTTACTACTGAACTACTACTGAACCCCTTACTACTGAACTACTACTGAACCCCTTACTACTGAACTACTACTGAACCCCTTACTACTGAACCCCTGACTACTGAACTACTACTGAACCCCTTACTACTGAACCCGTTACTACTGAACCCATTACTACTGAACCCCTTACTACTGAACCCCTTACTACTGAACCCTTTACTACTGAACCCCTTACTACTGAACCCCTTACTACTGAACCCTTTACTACTACTGAACCCCTTACTACTGAACCCCTTACTACTGAACCCATTACTACTGAACTACTACTGGACCCCTTACTA